>CM052140.1:996441-1114712 GCA_028454255.1 Halictus ligatus | reverse complement strand
AATACAAAAATAGATCGTACAAAGTACCCGCGTCGGCACATTTTCAAACTTTAACAACCATTTACAACTATTAGGAAGTACATAAGAATATAATTGGCTGTATGAATACGTAGAGGAGAGTCCCCTCTATCTCTTGACTCAAACTTGAACTTTCTCGCGCGTTTAGTTTTTGCGTAACACGTCATTTGGTATCACAATCCGGCATTATTACAAAAACCAAAATTTTTCGAAAACGTTGCGTGATGGAGCAATTCTGCTTTCAGATTTGGTTTTAGGATGACAAAGTGTACAAGAACCACCCAATAGGTATTGCAAAACGATTTTGGTATTGGACAGTGTTATTTATTGCTGACCAAGTTTTAAATGTCGTTGAATACATATAAGTATGTCAATAATAGAAGTTCAATAACTGCTGATGTTGTGGCTCAAACGAGATTTTCTTGGCTTCGCTTTCTTTGGCGTCGAATGCACACTTCAAGCAGGTTCATTCTATGTGAAATCGGACATTTTTTGGACTAATGTTTCGGATTTTTTTAAATTTGAATATGTTATACTCTTTAGTGATCTATCAACGAATCTCAAAGAATTTTTCGATTTTTTAAAAATTGTTGGTTTTACAGACATCTAAAAAAACGTGTCACCCTTTTTTCATTAAATTATGAGAGTATGAGACTATACGCAGCGACTGGACGCGAGCCATCTGAGACTGTATATTGCGGTGTAGCATTCATTTCAAATAACTTTAATTGCGACAATTTTAAAGTGTCCGCTTTTTTAAAAGCAGTTCCGAAAAAGGGACACTTGGGGCAATATTCTGATTCTTTTTCCAATTTTTAAGAAGATATCTGCTATGAAAACATTGCATTTGTTTAAACCATTTGCAAAATAAATGGTGACAAAATATTTCTTTCTAAGCTCCTAAAGGAATAGGCAGCTAAAAACTCATTTTCATCGGTTTGTTAGTTCTAGTCTTATAATTTAATGAAAAAAGGGCGACACGTTTTTTTAAATGTCTGTAAAATCAGCAATTTTTAAGATATCATAGGTCACTAAACACTACAACATATTCAAAGCTGAAATAAAATCCCAAACATTACTCCAAAAAGTGTCCGATTTCGCGTGGAATGAACCAGCAGTAAAACGATAAACTGATACAGCTCGAGCATTTGTATCACTTATTTTTGCCATAAAGTGATTGCACTCTTTGATACAACAATATTGTCGCGTTTTTGCATCAAATTCGTTGATATTAACGAATCTTGACAGATAATGTGAACGTTAACAGTATATGAAATGTGTTTTCACTGCTAATAGTTCACATTCTATCCATTAGCGGCGTTGCAGTCATCATGCACACTCCCTATTGGACCACAAAGACAGTTGTAAACAACTTTTAGTTTTTTTCTCTGTAATTTCGACCAACTACTATTTATTCAAAAAATTTTCATATCATGTAGCAAACTAATTGTTCTAACTTTAAAAAAAGATCCTAGTTGATGGTCCAATATTTAAAAAGTGATCGTCTTTTTACGAGTGTGCAAATATTAATAAGAGTCACTGTATGCAGAGTGTCCCAAAGTTGTTGTGCTTCTTTGAAAAGGGTTATTTCTGAGGTGATTTAAAGTAAATTTTTCTTGTGCGAAAATATTCTCCGCGGCTTTGTTTTCGAGGTATTAACGAAAAATACCGGGCCAATCAAAATTCAGAATCCGAGTGGGCGGACTCCGGTTCGGCCAATGTTAACGCAAAGCTCTGCTGTATCCGGTCTCTAATTGATCTGTGTTTCTCGTTAATAAGTTCTTAACAAAGCCGCGCAGCACATTTTCATAAAGGAAAAACTTACTTCAAATGGACAACATTTTTGGGACACTAAGAAATTTTCACAAAAGAGTAATTCAATCAAAAATATTTTATCATTGAGAATGTCTCATCGATACATACACGATTCAGCCCCATAAGGAAAATATCTTTAACTCTTTCAAAAATCCTCGTCCGTAAATGATTGAAATACGGAAGTATAATATATTTTATACTCACATGTGAGCAAACATAACGCAGAACGGAAAATAGTCTCTGCCAGAATTGGCCACCTGAATGGACCAAATTGATTCACGATTCCTGGCCAAATGATCGCGACAGGAACATAAAATTGCAGTGCATAAGAGAACAATATACTTAAAGAGATGGCAACTTTTATGCACTGAGGTAAACTGCAAAAGAAACAGAATCTCATTTATCCAACGGTTACATATAAGTCTCTGGTGTACATATTGTCACATAGTCAAACATATCATAATATCCTTCGCATAGGTATTTTATATATTATTTATTAATTATCACGAAAGCAGAACTCGTACGGTAAAATGACGTATCATGCATGATTAGGCGAACACGCGGAGAGTAAAAAACAGGGAAGCATATCCGTTTTTTGTTAATAGGATTTGTTCGGGAGGGGGAAAAAATTCACCAAAACTCTGTTTCAGTGTAAGTAGCAACTGAATAATACAGCACTTCGAAAAAAATACTATATGGTAGAAACCTTGAATGCACGACGACGATTTTTCCATCCACCCTTCGTATGCAACAGAAAATTATGTTACAAAGAGTTTTCTCTTAACTACGTTTTGCGTCTTGCTATTTTTCAGTATCAGTTTGATTTGTTTGAGAGAATTTTGATTATTCATTACGCAGAACGATTTATCACCTGGACGCATAATAATCTACTGTAGAGTCGGCAAAGTGATTTCGATTTAACATCAATACATACAACCATTATGCTTTAATCCTTAGGCTACAGAGAATGTTCTTGCTAATCACTTGCTAAATATTTGCATTAAAGATTTTATAAAAAGAAAGAAAAAAATTTTCCAATTCTGTAACATTGCGATTGAAACGAGTTCACTTGCCTGATAATTTAACACTAGAATTGCTGAGTAATAAATGCACTGATGTACAGTGGATCCAAAAAGTATTTGAACACTAAATATCCGATTCTCAAGATTATGTCAATATTTTAGACTCATTTTAACATCATTTATTTTTTCTGGGATATTTCTGCTTGATATAGCAAGTGAAAAACTGGGTACACGTTTTTGATCGAAAAATGCTACAAATTGAATCGTCTGTAAAATTAAACACTTTTTTTTAAATAAATCTATTACAGATTTGAAGATTAAATCTTCCCGTTTATAACGACTGCTTGAAAAATCTACGATTTTTTTTTTGCTTACTTCTCCCACCAACCTCTCTTTCATGCAGCGCGCACATTCATCGCGTTCACTGATGTCTCGCGTCTTCGTTGCCCCATAGTAACGGCGCTTATTGAAAGAGGACAGTGGGCGCTATAGTAGGGACGGTCTTGTCTCAATTCAGACAAAATTCCCTTCCTTGGTGTAAGGCCTTGCACATATTATTGCAAAGATGACAATACACTTTTCTTTCAAAGCTTAATAAATCGACTAGAAAAAATCGTAGTTCAAGTCTTAAGCCTTCGTTGCAAAAAGAAAGAAAGGTTTCATTCACGAAAAAAATTTTTCACTGTTTTACATACGTTTTAGTTTGTAACGTTTTGGACCAAAAAAGCGTCTTCAGTTTTGCAGGGTAGCACTCTCTCTCTCTCTCTCTCTCTCTCTCTCTCTCTCTCCCGCTGCCGCGGGGTATATCCCGCGAGAGGGGCCAAGAAGCTCGAGAAACCTCGGTCGCCGAGTAGTGTAACATTTCGGCGTGAGACCAGGAGACCACAACTAATCCAATTACAAAACTTCTTCATTTTTCATTATTTTTTTCAGGAACTTTCACCAACATATTCGTGGCATTTTTATAATGAAAATGATCTCAAATATGATATAATTCCGATAATATTTACTGACTCCTTAGCGACTGAGGCCACTCGAGGCCGCTTCGCTGTCTTTTTCTATGTTCGGCGTGGATCAAAGTACATATAGTATCTCCTGGCCGATATATGTCTCTAGATAGACCCGTGTTTTGGGCCTATATGAAGTAAACACTGTGTACTGTTATACTATTTTTTGAACGAAATTATCACAATTTGAATATTGACATTTTCTCGAGAATAGGATATACACTATATAGGATAGTGTTGAAATACATTTTGGACTCGCTGTATGTTGCTTTGTAATAATGGCGAAACTGTGTATGAAGAATGTAAAAGTTCATTCGAAAAATTACTGCTGAAAGCATTTCTATAATTTCAGTAATTGTGGGAGAAAAAATTAGGGACCTATCATTTTGTCTGGTTTGGTAGTTCTAGTGAATTGTGTAAATTGTAAATATTTAGCGAATGATTAACATATAGAATTAACATATTGATACGAAAAAATTGATTTGGGCCGAGTGAAAGGAAATAAATATATTGAGAGATAGACACGTTGAAAATAAATTTATACTTACACTTCTTTCGTTTCGAGATTTAATGTGACTGATCCTGCTACTGCGTCACCGTATTTTAAGTAAGATATGAAACCCATTCCGACGAACATGGCGCCCACAACGACCATACCGACATTTAAGACACCTAGCGGCTTATTGAAATTACTTGGTTTCTTCATCTCATTCTTTAGAGGTAACACCTAAAACGAAACGGTATCGATCATTTAATTAAAAATTACTTAATTGGATATAATCATAGCTGTTTATAGAATAAAGTAAAAACTGAGGAATTAAGATTTATGGTGTCAATTACTATTTCAATATTTTTACATTCCATACACCATAAACAAATTTAGCTGTCAATGTGTTAAAACAAAGCCCGAAACAAATAATTATCTTTCGTTTGTAAAAAAATTCTCTTAGAATTTATGTCTCGCTTAGAGAAATGTTGATTCGATTCTTCTTTCAAAAGTGGAATATGAATTAGAATTTGTAATATAATTTAAACTTGCTGCTCAAAGATTAGAATTAAAATGGAATGCTTGTCACAAGACCTTTAAGCGGAATAAAAATTGTTTGCATCCGTCATAAGAAACAGTCGCCAATTAAAAAATTTTTAGTAGGTCGAAAGTAATACATTCTTCAATTTCAGATTAAAATCTGTCTAATGTTCAAGTTACAGCTATTAATTTCTGTTATAGATCTATTTCGTGTTTTACCTCCTCAAAATAATTTTTTCTTGAGTTCATATAAGGTCTACGACGATTTTTCCATAATAAAACAAGAATATGTACAATTCGGTAGGTCAAGGGACCCAATTACCGTGCCTGTGTTAATCACACTTATTTTTAAAGCGTAATGAATATTAAAAGTAGATATTATGTATTAACTCATTTTAATGACCCAAATTTATATTTTTTTAAATATTTATTACGCTTTAAAAATAATTAATGTAGGTACCGTAAATGGTACCCCCACAGTAATTGGGCCTCTTACCCTAGTTCCCTTCAAACGATCATGAATTTTCTACAAAAGTTCATGTCAAGACATGTCTACATGTTTAAAATCCATTTTTTATCAGTTACTATAAAACGATGATAAAAATGATGAAAAAATCGTCTATGATCCAGAAAACTTTGAAGAAAAATTACCTGAAAGGGAAAAGACACGAATCACAATTTTTTCTCATACACTTTTGTGTACCTGCAAAAGCGACGAAGAGAAGGGGGGCGGTAGCAAGATAAACAATACATCTTATATACGAGTTTTTCAGTGAAAGGGTTGGGTAGTTTTCATAGTGTGTACGTATCAATGTCTTCGGAATGCACGTCGAAAAATTCGGATGAGTCTTGAGAAATTATCGGTTGCCAAAATAAGCGTTACATAAATGCGAAGGAGCATGTGCGGAAGCTTACCAACGTGATACCCTCGAAAGAATATATCACAGTGCCAAAGAACAGAGGAAGATCGTGCCACTTTGCTACGTAGTCCCTTTCGCGAATGGACGGCAGATCGTGGCACATTATATACATAGTGGCAATGTAGCCCGCGGTCACTAGAATATTTGCCAGCGACGAGATGGGCACGAGGTACTTCAGATTCCTGATCCATGTGCTTAGCATTATGGGGATCAGGACCACAGCCATATGTTGATGGACATCCATCTCAATACCATACACGTCCAACACCTAACCGCAGAAATTACATTATACATTAAATACAGTGTTTTCTTTGTGATAAAAGTCACAGAACTATCCCCACTACCGCGGAGTATACCCCGTGAGTGGTCACGAAGCTCGAGAGACCTCGACCGCCGAGGAGTGTAAAATAATACGGGTCGGGTATATCGATGTGAGACCAGGAAACGACTACTAATTCAATAACGAAACTTCTGTATTCTTCATTATTTTTTATGGCACTTCCACCAGCATATTTACGGCATTTTTGTAATAAAAATGATATAAAATATGACACAATTCCGATCATATTTACTTGTGGAGACCACTCGAGCCTCGCTGTATTTTAGCCAATATATGTCCCTGGGTAGACCCGTGTTGTGGACATACATATATCCAGAAGACACTGTATACACTTTTTACAAGTATTCATTTATCCAATATGTAGACTGCGGATCTTTATGCAAAATAAAATTTTTCTGTATTATTTGGTAAGAGTCAGATATACGTGTAATTCTTCCCCAAATCATTTTAATACATTGTTCTTCAATCGTTTTAATTTTTATCCTATATTAAATAGCACTGACCCATGTTTGTTATACAGTTTTCTTTCGATATAAGATGATGACTTGGGACGGCTTTTGACGTATTATGGATGGGAGCTTGACATTATTCTTCAGAGGGCCAACACTTTATTGGTCCCATAAAATTGTCCGGCAGACCATTCAGTGGCCGGTCGTGCAGTGATATCTTTCGTAAAAAAAAAATAATAATAATAATAAATAATAAATTTTATTTTGTCTAGTGATGAGGATTTTCTTTCATGTCTTTAGAGGGTGAAATTAAAAAACCTACTCATAACCAGTATTCTATTGGGTTGTAACAGAAATTCGTTCAGTTGCAAATACAAATGTGTCCTAATCTTAACGACTTAGTTAGTTATGACTAGCCTATGTATCTTTATGCAAAATAAAAATTTTTAAGAAATAATAATTTTTAAATTTCTTTGATGTCTTTACAGTTTGGTATTTCCACTAGCCATTTTTATTGAAAATATATAAAATCCTCAGTATAGTTATGGTTTCATGTAAATGCACATAACTGTGACTGAAAAGCAGCCACTTTCAGTCAGGAATTATGCAATTCATGAACATGATCAAACATATTTATGTTACGACTCAATACACACTTTCCCCCCATAAAGTTGCGTTCATAGAAAATGATTGAATAAATATCTTTAGTAGAGTATACAATACAGGGTGTCCCAAAAATGTTGTATTTCGTTGGAGGAGGTAATTCCTAAGGTCATTTGAAGAAACCTTCTCCTTTGAGAAAATGTTCTTCGTGGCTTTGTTAACGAGTTATTAACAAAGAACACGAACCAATCAGGGCCCGGCAATAGCGGACGAATTTCGGCTCGTCCAATGCTAATGCCATGCTCAACGGGATCATTTGCGGATCTGATTGATCTGTGTCTTTCGTTGATAACTGCTTAAATCCTTTTTGCAAAGGAAAAAGTTATTTCAAATGACCTCTCTTGAATCACTCATTTCAAGGAAGTGCAACATTTTTGGGACATTCTGTATTATAACAAGAACCGCGCAAAGTCTGAATAAATTAAATTTTGTCATTTTTATGAGATATCAAACATCAGTTACTGTCAGCGTTTGGTAAGTTTAGAATTAGAACGATATATGAAAGAATAATGTTTCCGATTTATCATTTTTTATTTTCTACGGATTTTGTACTCCTACCAGTCAGCGGCGGATCTATGCGTGGGCTTTATGGGCTACAGCACAGAGTCCTGTTCAGTCAAAGGGTCCTTGCAACGGCAAAAAAAAATAAAAACAATTCAAATTGAAAACTTAAGAAAAAATAAGTTATACAAAAATTTTTAGTACTTGAATTAATTTGGGGTTAATTGCGAAGACCACAAAACAGTGTTAGCCCAGTGGTCTTTGAACCGTGTTACACCCTGAAGTTTCTCAAATCAAACTAAAAATCCGAGAGAATTTTCAAAAATTGTATTAGTATCTCTTCAACGCTTTTTGGACAATTCTCTTTCTGAGAATGATAGAGGTTAAGAAGAAATAATCTTGAATACTCCTACATAACAATCTTGAATAGTCCTACATCGTAGTGTCCCAGCAGAGTTATTTCGTTTCCTTTGTATTCAGTCGGACTTCTTAAGATTGAAAAATTAAACACACTTTGAAATTTTTATAACCGGGATACACCGAATTCTGTAATACTAAAACCTGTTTAGTATTGTTCTCTAAAACTGATTTTCTTTCTTTCTTCTTTTGTGCGAAAATAATTTCTACAAGTGAAAATGTAAATTCGAAGAAAAGAGTTCAATAAAGTGAAAAATACCTTAAGATACCTCGAAGAATTGTGTTATAAACACAATAATGATACATAAAGAGACTGCAGAGCTTTATTCAAAATAAAAATTGTTTGTATTATTTGCAGTGCGTGGGAACCAAATAAAAGCTTATTTCCGTCTTTAGTAATTTTATTAAATAGTAACGAATGTGTTGACATTCTTAACACTAGAACTACCGAGCAATAAATGGGACTGACGTATATTGCTTTGTAACAGTGACAAGACTGTGCCCATTCAGCCTTCATACAACTTTTATTGTAATATGTGCTTCAATGAAGAGAATCATTAAAAAATTTCCTATGAAAACATTTTTACAATTTTAGTAATTGTAAAAGAAAAATTTAGGAACCAGTCATTTTGACTGGTCCGGTATTTCTAGTGTTAAATTCGTTTCATCTTTCCACCGTTTCATATTGAAACCAGTCATTCTTGCCATAAACCCATAAAATCTGCAGTCTTGTGATAAATGATACAAAGTAGGGTAAGGGACCCAATTACTGTGGGTGTACCAATTACTGTGTCTATATTAATTACACTTATTTTTAAAGCAAAATGAATATTAAAAGAGAGATATATAACATATGTATTAACTGATTTTAATGGAAAAATTTAATATCTTTTTTTTAATACTCATTATGTTTTAAAAATAATTATAATAAATTTAAGCACAGTAATTGGCACTGCCACAGTAATTGGATCCCTTAACCTAGGCTGGATTAGGTTTAAATATAAGCATATTGATAAGATTGAACACCTACCTGCTTCATATTCCTGCCAATGAAAACGAAATAAACGCAGCAAAATCCGAGTTGCGTGACACATAAAAATATATTAACCATTTTTCTGGAACAAAGGAACGACGAAAATGTAAATTATAATTTTCAAAAAAGTGTTATGTAAATATAAAAAACAATCCTGGACCACTGGGATTACCGTAAGTTATAAAAGTCAATATACGAGAAAATATATGATTGTAATATACAGGGTGTTCCAAAAATTTTGTACTTCCTTAAAAGGAGTCATTCCTGAGATCGTTTTAAGTAATTTCTATCGTTACAAAAATGTTCTCCATCACTTTGTTAAGGAGCTATTAACGCAAAATACGGGCCAATCAGAGCGCGGCTACAGCCGACTGAATGGTATATACTGATCTTTAATAATAACCATTTGTTATGCATTTGGCTTTACAAAAAAATGTTGGTACTTGCAATTACGTCGCACACGTTTAATTTTGGTTTAGTTTTGTTAAATTTATACAGCAACAAAACGAAATGATATCCGTTAAAAAAAAACTTGCTCACAAAACCTAATAACAAATTAACAAAAACGTGAAACATATTTGTAAGGTTTATCTAAGAAGAAGAAGATACAACTTCTGCATAAAATGCCTGGAATGATCTTTAAATATTGTTGAAATATCATACCGAAACAGCTGAAATAATTTTTCAAGAAATGTTTAAATCAGAGATGAAAGAAGTTATAGAACTTTTTGATAGTTTCTTAGAACTGTATTGAAAAACATTTTGATGTTATAAATGATGGAAATTGATAAAAAATCCTTGAAAGTAGTTTTAGTTTGAATAATACTTACAAAATTGACATTTGAAATGAAGAGCTGAGGGCAACAAACGGTCAGCTCGATTTCGACGTGACCACCCACTTAGATTTTCGAATCGTTCGGAGCAACAAACAGTCAGAGCGACTGTAAACATTCGGGGCAACAAATGGTCACCTTATAGATTTTTTGCCCAGAATTTGTGCATTATTCGACATTCGCGCCAAGTAAAGATAGTCATACGAGTACAGCATACAGAAGCGATCGGAGTGTCTTCGCAAAAAATGGAAAACGACATTAGATGTAATATAAAAATTTGATGATGTAAAAAAATTAATATCAAAATACATGCCATCAGCACATCATGATTTGTATAATAAATTTAAGCGCAGTGGTGAAAATGATGGTGATGAACAAGATATTTTGTGAATTAAGTTTATTTTTTTTTGTTATAAAATAATTTAATTTTTTTCTATAATTCGTGTAATAAATAAAATGTATTCAATAATATTACTACTAAATACATGCCATCGGTCAACTTCTTGTAAACAAATGTCTAGTTATGAAATTATGTTAAATAAAATATAAAATTCTGTTCAATAAAATAAATATGTCGTTAATTGTTTTCCAATGTTTTTACTCAATAAATGAAAAGTTCAAATAGCTAACCGTTTGTTGCTCTGAACGTATCTATAGGAATATTTATAAATTGGGAGAATTTCATCTCGTTTGGGGCAACAAACAGTCACAAACGTCTCTTAATATGACCGTTGCACCGAACTATCGAAGAAATTTGTTTGTTGCCCTGAGCTCTTCAAATATACGGATTTATTTGTAATATTTAAATGTTTCTCTTATGGGCCCATTTTTGGTAAACCTAGAATAATTTGTTGACGCGAAACTTTTATTATACAAATTCTAGAATATTTGTTCCATAAAAATTCATTTTTAAATAATACAAAATATTTGATTTCGTCCTGTTCGTGTTATAAAATGCGTATTTTCTTTTTCTTGAAATGTGACATAATAAATGACACAAAATGCATTAATTTAAAGAGTAATACAAAAATGTGTTAAGCATTCTCCCAAAAACTTCAATGGAACTTGTGTAGGACGTATGAGGGTGTAAAATAAATGACGGTTGTGTTCAATTCAATCCCCGATTTAAAGTGTTATCGAACTGCTCAGTTCGGCTGCTTCATTATTTATTTTCGACTGAAAATTACGCTTTGTTTCAACTCGATGCATCAAACGGATTTCGGTATGACGCTAAACAAACAGTCGATGGGATTCGTATTTCATCTTTCTCGGACACGCATACAAACCTCATAAGCACGGAGTATTTTCGGAGTGAGAGAGGGCCGGCGGCGAAGCACATTTCCACGGTACCGGCGAATCCAGACGCGGCACCCGGATCGTTCACTCTCCTCGTTACTTCCTCGTTGCATTTCACCTGTGACAATTTTGAATAATTTTTATTTCGCTACGCCCATCGTTGTATGATAAAATACAAGGTGGACCACCTAACCCTAACCCTAATCTTAATTATTGGATTGTAATACAAATTCGGTCAAATATACAGTGTTTTCTCGATGTATGTCCCAAATACCTAGCCGATAAAAGTCCCAAAAGTGTAACATAATACGGGTCGGGTATTAAAAAAGAGATACTACATTTTTTTCATGAAAATCAGTTAATACAGTTTTACCCCGTGAAAGGTCACGAACCGAGGCCTCTAGGGCTTTCCTGTCCCTTCCTACGTTCCGCAGTGTATCAAAGAATAGTATCTTGTAGCCCGGGGTGTTGTGGGCATATATCGAGAAAATCCTATAAATATATTTTAATTTTAACCATTCAGTTGTGACTCATTACTAGACTGCACATTTATGCATTTATTGCAAAAATGAGTAGCTGTAATTTCAAACAACCATAACATTAGAAAAACTTAAAAATGCTGTTACATTATTTTCATTCGATTAAACATATTAAGAATTAGTTCACTCCAATTTGGTGGAATTCATTACAAATACAAATAACTGTAATTAACACTAAAACTGTAGGTTTCAGATCCTTTTTTTTTTATTGTGCAATTGCTGAGGTTGCAAAGACGTTTCAGTGGGCTCTTACTTGTTACACTTATTTATTTACACGAGTTTTGAAAAAATTATTTCGTAAAATGTTAGAAGATACGGTCTTGTTATTTTGAAAAGACAATGTTAATCGTCATTCTTACGAAAGATTAGTCATCTAGGATTAAATAAAAGCTACTTATAGTCAACGGTTTTATAATTGATTGCAATCCTCTACTTTTTTTTATATAAGTAAATAAATGAAAGGAGATATTTTAAATAACCGCACGAATTTCTTTTACGAACCGATATTTTCATTATTAGTGATAAAAATTTGTTTGACATAGAAAATATGTTTTTGGAAGATCTCCAAAAGTATGATATCTTTTTTTTAAGTAAGCTGCACATTATTTACGTGTATGCAGGAGTCGAATGAAACTGTTCAAATAGATGGGTGAGTTTGATTTGTTTGTGATTTTTTTTTAATTATTGAAATTATAGAAATATTGTGACGAGCAATTATAATCTTTTGTATTTATTATCACTAGATTTATCACTGGAATTGCAACAAACTGAAGTGAAATAGAAATTTATCTTCTTTCTTAATATGTTTAATAGGTTGGAATTAATATAACAGTCTTTAAATTCTTCTAATTTTTTAATTGTTTTAAATACACCTGCTCGTTTTTGTCATAAATATGCATAAAATCTGTTGTTTAATTATCACATATTGTCATTAAAATTCTAAAGTTAAATGTTTGTTCAAATATATATCATCTTCCAGAACTGTTATTAATCGAATACAGTATTTGCTTATATGTCCCAAATGCCTAGCCGTTAAAAATCCCAGAACTACCCCCACTGCCGTGAGGTATACGCCGTGAGGGGCCATGAGTAGAGGCTTCTAGAGCTTCGCTGCCCTTCCCAACGTTCGGCGTAGATTAAGGAATAGTATCTCCTGGCCGACATATATCGATGGCTAGACTCGTGTTTTGGACATATTTGGAGTAAACACTGCATACTGTTAAAACTAAGCTCTCGCAACGGCGTTAAAGTGTTAATGTACAAGATTTAACTTAATAGAAAAAATATGTAATTTTCAATTAAAAGTTCGAGTGTTGCTTAAGTATATAAGAATATCGCACCCCACAAGAACAGTGACACAAAAATTAAAGATGGCTGGTACTGTTTCGATGGAAATTTTGTAATTTTCTTAAAATCGTTATTCTGAGAATACTACATCTTTTAGTTACGTCACTATTCTTGTCGGGGTGCGACATATTATTTCGATGCATCGGTTACTTACAAGAATATGTTGCGCGTGAACACAAATCACCCCTAGGAAGATTGTAAGTGGTGGAGCCAACAGCAATCCCGCATGCTTGAAGGCATCTCCCAATGCAAATATACCCGAGCCGACGTTACCTTTGAACAGGTGCATCATTGTTTCTAAATACCTGTAATAATTCCATTGATCATGAGTAGCTTGCTACATTAAAAACACACAACGGCGTGTTCGGCGGAGAATAAGAAACACATGAAAAGGTAGCCGGATAAGAATGCCAAAGGTGCCCCCAAACCAAATTGAATTTACAATTGGCCATTCAATAGTTTATCCAAAGAGAATACTCTGCACAAATTTTCAACCCTATATGTCGACATGGGGGTTAGTAATGGGGTGACAAAGAAAATCAAATTTTTCCGTAATTTCTCTTATCCTCTACAATTGAAAATTCTGAAAAATGAGGCATATTTTAGCTATGAGAAGGCACATCTATGAATTTTGCAGAATTTTTAGCTTCAAAACCGAATTTCAAAAATAAAAAAATTTTTAAATGCCGTTTTCATGTAGACGTTATGAGATACTAAGTTTATATTTTTACAGTTTACAGTTTTAACATCCCGTTATGGTTTTTAACATATAATTTTTACGGATTTTTCAAAGTGGGGGCACAAACTGTCAGAATTATACCAAGATATCTTTCTGATCAATTGACCATGGATTTTATACATTTATAATAATGATGAGTAGTTCAAGTGCAAAATTGTAAAAATATTTAAAGGCTGTCGTATTGTTTTGAAGTCATTAAGATTCTTAAGGGAAGAGATAAATATATCTTCCGTATCTTGCAATTCATGTGGACATTTTTATTTCGCATAAAAATCCGCAGTCTAATGATTAGAAACTGATAGTTATTGACCTGTCAGGTGATAGGAAAATTGTGCAAAACGTGTTACTATATCAATTGTTATCACCACGACCTTATTTCATCATCTTGTTTCCTTCTCCAACCTTCAAAAAACAGTTTACAAAAATGGGAATTCGCGATTAAAAAATCCGCAGACTTGTGATAGATTTATAAAATTTTCGAAATTGGGGTCAAGGAACTGAACTTTTTCGTGCTTCTTTTTTCAGATTGAAGTTATTTTAAGAATGGGAGAGACAGTCGACGTAACAATTCGGTAGGCACAAAGGCGGGTGCACAGCTGACAACGAATTTTCCAAGCATTCCCCCTGTCCCATCGCACGAGCTAATTTAAAATCGGCGGCGAATGAACCGGCCCGACCGAGTTTGAAAACTTTCGGCCATGCCTGTTCACGCAAATTTCTGCTTTCGAATAAATACGTGTCCGCGTAGCGTAGGCACTGGCTAATCCGTAGCCACTGTTAACTATTCGCGAACACGATCGTTCTTCGTATAAAATGGAATGAACGAAAGTGGAGGCGCACGACGAAAATAAAGTAGACAGATTCCGTTTGAAATATGTTACACGTCTACTCATAAAAATTCCCCACTTCCTCAGTGTTTACTGGATTAGTATGGTAAGGGACCCCATTACTGTGATTATATTAATTATAATAATTTTTAAAGCATAATGAATATTAAAAAAGATATATATTTTTTTAATGAAAAAAATTTAATATCTCTTTATGCTTTAAAAATATAATTAATATGGATACAGTAAATGGCACCTCCACTGTAATTGGGTCCCTTACCCTAGATTGTCAATCTTTATGGAAAATGCAAATTTTGTGGATTGATCGCAGAGAACTTATCAACAAAACTATGTCGAATACTGTAAATTTAATTGCTAACTAACGAGATAGAAACATGAACAATTGTACACCATTGTTAATAACTAGACTGTGGATTTTATATATTCGTAACAAAAATGGATAAGTGAAAAACAAACTAATATTGTTACATTATCTTCGACATTCAAAAATTATGGAAAGAAGAAATACATTGTAATCCAGATTTCATTTCTTACATTCGAATTAGAAAAATTTCAATTTACATAAAAATTCGCAGTCGCAATGTTAAAACTGAAATAAAAGAAAGAGAGCGGTACAGATATATATTTATTTATTTTCTACTACTACTACTACTACTAACATAAATCCGTACGGTGGTAAATATGAAATGCTCTAATTTTTACGATTTTGTTGTGATTGCAAATACAGAAAACTGTGATGAAATTAAAATTACTTATAGTTAATGTTTTTATAATAAATTGATTGTAATTCTCTGCTTAGTTAATAAATAAAAAAAGAAGATGTTGAAGATAACCGTATCAATGTATATTACGAATTATTTTAGTGAGCTAACAATTAATATAATTGAGCTCTTAAAATTTTCTGATATTTTCGCTATTTTGTGTTTCACCTGCTCATTGTTTATTAGATACTTCATAACCTTAGAACGATTTTATTTTATAACTTTATGCACGTCCAAACACTTTTTGGTACTGTTTTCAGCCCATTACGAAATAAACAATTTCGCGAAAGTGTAAAATATCAATGTGGAATAAGATGTGAAATATTAATGTAATTATAATTAACTAAAACAGTTAGATTACTGTTCTGTTTATCGTAATAAATATTCCAGTTTATATTGGTGGTAGATAAAAGTATAGAAAGTAAGAATAAATATAAAAATAACACATTGTATTTGTTGCAAATTAGAAGTAAGCAAATTCAAGAATGTAGAAATACGTTTTTACTGTATTACATTAATTGTTATCGCAACGACTTTTCTTCGAGTACAAAGATCTATTTCCGTTCTAAATTGGCTAGAGCTTAATTGAAATGTGCAAAGATAATCAGGATTCTAAGTTATTTTAATTACTCGTGATTAAGAAAACAAAATGCAAGACGTTACATTTATTGGAGTAATATATCAAACGACATTTTTATAAATTCACATTTTAATGAAACTCGTCATTGTGCAATCGATTAAAATACTACTAATATTCTATGTCACGGTCGATTCGCTAAATGAGTTAAATGTGGAAATTACGCGAACCAATGAGAACTTATGCCAAAATATTTATTTCGAGATTCGTCTTCGGTTTTAGAGGTTGTAAGCAGAGCATATGTTTCAATGTTGCCCATTAATCATGTCAATACTAACAAGTATCACCAAGTGTCTGGTCAAAATTTTTCGCCAATAATTGTGATTCTCGAAAATAAATTGATTGGATTTGTTAAAATTGATACCCCTCTTCTGGAAGCGAAAAAACTGTATAAACTGTATAACAGCAATATAAATCCAACATGATCTACACAATGTCGTTGTTATTGGGTCATTCCACACGACGTCGGACACTTTTTGTTTCGGATTTTGTTCAAATTTGAATATGTTAAAGTCTTTAGTGACCTATGAACGAATCTTAAAGGCGACGTGAATCTTAGAGCCGTCTAAAAAAACGTGTCACCCTTTCTTCATTAAATTGTAGGACTAGAAGTAACAAACCGATGAAAATGAGTTTTTAGGAGTTTATAGTGAAAACATAAAAGTGTCTACTAGAAATGTTGTCATTTCAAAAAAATGTTTCTTTCGCCATTTGTTTTGTAATTGTTTTTAACAAATGCAATGATTACATAGCAGATACTTTTTTAAAAATTTGAAAAAATGAGTATATTACTTCAAGTGACAAGTTTTTCAATGACATTTCAGTAGATACTTTTATATTTTCACTATAAGCACATAAAAACTAATTTTCATCGGTTTGTTAGTTCTAGTCTGATATAATTTAATAAAGATAGGGTGACACGCTTTTTACACGTCTGTAAAATCAATAATTTTTAGATATCGAAAAATTCTTTGAGATTCGTTGATAGGTCACTAAAGACTACAACATATTCGAATTTGAACAAAATCCGAAGAATTAGTCCAAAAAGTGTCTTATTTTGCGTGGAATGAACACATTGTAAAATAAGATATAAATATATTGTTATCAACTATGCATTAAACACACACGAATTTGAAATGAAACTGCAACAATATCTGCGCAAACAATTGACTATTTTATTGCATATGTATAAATATGGAATCTTGCTATTTAAATAGTTTTTCATAGTTTACACATGAGTTCACAACGATTGAAGTCACAACTACAGTGCAGGCCAATTTCGACACAGGAAGTTTGTTTAAAGTTGACAATGGCCAAAACTATGCAAATTGATCACTTTATTCTCCTCAATCCACGAATTGGTGAAAGTGTTTAAGTAGTCGGAAACGCTCTACCAGCAGTTTATACTGATCCGACATTTAAATTTCTGTAAATTGTTTCATATTGTGATTCTCATTAATGTTGAGCGTGCACGCAGATGAAGGAAATTACTTTGACACGTGACTGACATACACAATCCGACAGTAAATCGTTTGACGAGTATACCCGCACTGATGTTCTTTAATTAATCAACAGTTTTTTTTATCTTATAATTTACATTCTGTCACAGAATGATACAAAATATAAGGCACATAACATCTACTATGAGATTCTAATTTTAACATTAGAGCTACCACATGAATTAAAATGACTTGTTTCTTGTTTTCCTCTTTATAATTATTGAAGTAATAATAATGTTCTCGTGGGAGAGTCATAAGTTTCTTATGACTTGCAAACGGTATAACACTTAGGTTTCCAGCGTGCCATGTGTATTTCAAATGGGACGCTCGGCGAGAACCTCCAATTACGTATTCGTGTCAATAAAAAAAACGGCGGGACTGACATACAACGATATTTCAATGTATTGAAAACGCCTCTATAGAATTCATTATAAATTCGATATTAATGAAATTAGCACACGTACTGTTATTAAATTGTAAATAATGTACTATTAATTGAATACATGTGTCCATTATAATCTTGCTTACTAAGAAAACTTAATATTAAAAAAATTCATGTTCATTTAAAGTTACATTTAAAATGTATATACTTTATATGTTACTATCCAATAAAATAAAATATAATAAACAGAATAAATGTTAAAACGAATAGTATTAATTTCATTTGAAATTCAATAAAATTTTACCGGATTAAAATCGTTAATTCCAATAAAATACGTTTTATTTTTTTTTAAACTATTATTATTTTATTTCCGTTCGCAGCTAATTTACTTTGCAAGTGTTGCAAAGCAAACTTGCAAGATTCATTCATCAAAGAGTTAAATTATCTTCTAATCAACGGAATTCAAGGTTAAAAACATTTCGTGCCGCACGATACTTCAAGTTCTTACGTTCTATGCTTTAATCACTCGCGATAATTACGCTGACGAAAAAATATCCGGACCTGTAGGATCCATTTTAACAACTTCAATTGTGCATCATTTAAGTAAATTTTCATTTAAATGAGCATTTAAATTATTTTAGTAATTATACAGAAAAGGGAACACCCCACCGATTTTGATAAAATTAAAATATGTTGTAAAACTCAACATCCTGAATAACTTTTTTCTATACATGTAACCGCCGCTCAGCCATAATTTCGGAGATATTTGCGAAAAACTGCAGCTACTGCTACATTGAATTTTCAGCATGGTCAGCAGAGTGCGAATGCTCATTAACTGTTTCTACAGATATAACACAACGATCGTCAAACAATCTGGATACTTTGTAAACGTTTTACAAGATAATTTATACAGAAGAGGGTACACCTCACCGGTTTTGATTACCTTGAAATATGTTGTCAAGGACATTATTCTGAACAGAATGGATTCTACTAGCACCCACTTCCGCGTTATACAAGCTATGATTAACATATATAAGTTACTTTGTTGATAACGAATATGCAGGATCACATACAATATCTCAAAGAGAAGGTATAATTCGAGTTGGTTGGGATTAGGTTGGAGAGGGGGTGGAGAGTGCCCGCCTACGCTTACATTGTTAAGTATACTGAAATACAGTAAACTATCGTTGTATGTCGGTATCACCGTTCTTTTTACTGACACTCATACGAAATCGGTGGTACTAGCCGAGCGTCCCATTTGAAATACACAGGGCACGCTGGAAACCTAAGAGTTATCCCGCGTGAAAGTCATGGAATACAAAAATGACTGACATTCAAACGGAAAGAATATCCGCCTGCGATATAATGTTGCACGGAGAAGCACACAGCGAAACCTCGTCATCGCCGAGGAGTGGGCCATACATTGTCGGCCATATCGTTGTGAGACCAGAAGACCACTACTAATCCAATTACAAAACTTTTTTATTTTTCGTTATTTTTTAATGAAACTTTTACCAACATATTCGTGGCATTTTTGCTGATTAAAATGAAACCAAATATAATATAATTTTGATGATATTTACTTGTGTAACAAGCTATAAAAGTTTCGAACACAAAGAAGGACAGCGTATGGGAAGAAAAGAGACACGAAGAGTCGTGGCCGCCGGCACAGATCAAAGTCCGCGTGAACGCGGGCGTTTAAATGAAAAATTCAACGTCTTTATTATTAATTATTTTTTATGAGACTTCCACATTTACACTAATTTCCCGTTAATGTAATTGTAATGGGAAGTAATTTTCATCGTTCATTACACACGTACATATCTTCGGAATTATATCATATTTGTATTCATTTTAATTAGAAAAATGCCACGGCTATGTTGGTAAAAGTTTCATTAAAAAATAACGAAAAATAAAGAAGTTTTGTAATTGGATTAGTAGTGGTCTTCTGGTCTCACAACGATATGGCCGACAGTGTTGTGGCCGCGAGAGCTCTCGAGATTCGGCTATTCACCGCGATGGTGCGAGGTGTTCCACTGACTTGGAAACGTGAGATTGGCACTAACGATCAACAATAATTTACTGTATACGGTTTAGAATAGCTAAAAGTTCGATAAGTGTTTTTATACACATAAATCCATGTGAAATGTGAAACATTGTCAGCGGAGTCGGCTGGCTTGGCAGCCGGTCCTCTCTACCCCCTCGCGACCTAATCCAAACCAACTTCAGTAATACCTGCCCTTGAGATCTTGTATGTGTAACTTATATATGTTTATCATACCTTGTATTACGTTAAAATATGTGCAGAATCCATTCTACTAGCAGCGAGAGCTCTTTGAGAATATCTCAGAAACTAAAGTCGAGCGGCGGCAACATATATAGGAAAAAGTTGTTCAGAATAACGACCTCAGGAAATCAGGAACACTACCCTCGGGACGTGCACGTATAGGCAAAATTCAATGTAGTAGAAGCTACAGTTTTTCGCTAATATCTCCGAAATTATGGCCGAGCGGCGGTTACATGTGTAGAAAAAAGTTGTTCAGAATGTTGAGTTTTACAACATAGTTAAATTTTATCAAGATTGGTGAGGTGTACTCTTTTTTGTATAATAAATACTTAATAAATTTATTTCTTATTTATAAATACTATTTCAATTGTTCTTATTAATTATCATTTAATTGCTTATTAATTATTATTTATTCGGAAAGTCATAGTCAGGAAATGAGGGTCTTCAATCGCTCTAAACCAGCGTTCGGAATTATTGGCACTCGACAGCCGATTTTCGAAGGCTATGCTTCCTCGACCGGGCCGCGCGTCTCACTCCCCGTGGCGGTCATAGATCTCGGGCCAGCTCACAATTAGGCGCGTACCATAGGGGCTATTGTAACCGTTACAATGTAAGCGTTGGCGATGCGAACAGCTACGTACAAACTTTCCATAGATCTTAACAATTTGCCGAGTACGTCTAAACGTGCGCGCAGATAAAAAATCCCGGATGTTAAAAAATTTGGACAATGCAATTAAAAATTATTTTGGACATTTATGTTCCGGATTTATTTTCTACAGGTGTTGTCCGAAATTATCGTGAGACACAGTGGAATAGGCCTACTGGGGATATCACTGAATAAACAAAAACGCGTTGACAATAGTACCTCGACGATAATGTTTGGAAACCTATTGATACGGGTGTCGCCCTAACGCGCCCCGAACAGCGCGTATGGTACGCGCCTGAGCTGGCTCGTGAACTAGGACTGCTATGGGGAGCGAGACGCGCGGCCAGGTCAAGGAGGCGTAGTCTTCAAAAATCGGCTGTCGCGTGCCAATAATTCCGAGCCCTGATGTAAACGAACGCAATTCTCCTACTCTATGAATTCGAAATTCTACATTATCTGTCTTTCCCTAAAATCCAAATGAGAAATAACATTTTATTTGCAAATAAGAAATAAGAAATAAATTATTTGTGGAATTATTTAAATGATTTTTTAATTAAATAAAAGTTTAATTAATATTTGCAAATGAAATATTAATTTAATTTGTAATTTTTTGTTTATTATTTAAAATGAAATTTGTCCAACTTTGGCCACAACTTTATATGTAGAAAACACTGATCTACGAATTGTACGGATAAGCAGTTAAGTTTCCTCATAAGTGGAAAAAGAGGACAGGAAAGAAGGAAACTGTTCTTGGAAAATAAACACGCATGAGTATCACGGAAAATTACGATGATCCTGATGTATTATAACGTCGCAATTGGCTAAATTGTTTCCTTCCTTTTTGCCTAGTATGCCTTCATACACAATCTTGCAAAAATAGCCGGGCAAAACTGTTTATTTCCTTAGCATTTGCTGCAAATTGAAATTACATATACTCTTTAACACAAAAGATCAGATTCAAAATTGAGCTGTCTGATAATAGTAAAAATTGCTGTAAAAATGCTGATCAATTTTACAGTCTTCGGTATCGATAGTACCACCCAATTTTAATAAAATTGTAGAAGTTGTAAAAGATTAAGTTACTTTTTTATTTAGATAACATTTTCAATGAGAAATAATATGATTTCGCGAATATAAAATAAAACGTAATTTTAGCTTAAGCTTCAGGTAAATGGAAAAATAAACTTCCGTGAATGAAATGGTTTATGTAATACGTATTCATCAGAATTTTGCACAGAGTCCTTGAGCATAAAATAACGATTGTTGCAGTTCTATGCGATGCAGTAACATAAATTAGTCACTATGAAATGAATTCATTTACATAGCATTAACGAGCAAGCATCCTTAAACTGAAGCCTTAAACTGAAATAATTCATCTCTCGTGGTTGAATAACGATTTCACTGCAATATAAAATATTCATATTCTAAAAGTAGCATTCGAAGTATTTAATGAAGTATGAAGTCGTGATTTAGAGATTTATCCCTTTTTTTTTTTTAAGATTCTGCAACTAAAAAATTTTAAACCAGTGTTCGATGTTAAATAAACGTAATCATGTAAGCCGTAATAATTGTTCCAATTTTGTCTGCAACTTTATACAAAATGTTATACGAAATATTATAAAAAATGGATTCTTCTGATTCTAAAATTCAAATATTTCTCATTCCAACGTTATTAATAGTGTATTATTCATAGTTTTAACGAGAATGTAAACTTCCCACATTCTTTTATGAATCAATCTGTCTTCTGCGTAAATCTATTTTCTTAAAAGTTTCGAATAGTTGTTGCCCTACTTCACGATAGCAAAGATGTACTACGAGAAATATGAGTCATTGAAATATTTCACGAATGATTTTTCAGATATACAAAACGGTTCACCAATGCCACCTAAACATGACCTTCAGTCGTCATAGATAAAAAACTAACATTTTGTATGCAGTTTGACTGATATCGATGAACGAATACGCTGTAGAGAATATTTTTAAGCCAAGATCATTTTTCGATCTTCTTCACTCACAGATACCTTTTTCAGTATACATTGAATGAACTATTACAGACACCTGTATAAATTGACATTGAAATAATCCATCTTTAAATGAAAATCTAACTTCACTGAATTCTTATTATCTTGAGGATGTATTGATGTTTGCAAATTGCAAATGTAAGTTTAGAAATGTTATAGGCGATATTATGTGCCACATAAACAATAAATATATTTTTTACACAGTGACTGTAAGTGTACATTTCCTTTGACTTCTAAAATTAAAATTATATATGTAATTCATTTTGAAAAAATTACATAGAATATATTGTCTGGATCAGTGATTTGCAACCCACGGACTGTAGTGAGTTAAAAGTGGAAACATAATAGGCTTTACACGATATATGTTCCAAATACCTAGTCGACAAAAGTTCCAGAACTATCACCACTGCCGCGGGGTATACCCCGTGAGGGGACGCAAAGCTGGAATGTCCTCGGTCGCTGAGGAGTGTAAACATCATACAGGTCCAGTATATCGGTGTAAGACCAGGAGACCACAACTAATCCAATAACAAAAATTCTTTATTTTTCATTATCTTTTTATGGAACTTTCACCACTCGAGCTTCGCTATCGTTTCCTACTTTTGGCAGTGTATAAAAGAATAGTATCTACCAGCCGACATATGTCCCTGGCCAGACCTATATTTTGGACATACATACAATGTATATCGAGTAGACACTGTATTACGCGCGGGCCACAACGAACGCAATATTAAATATTTAAACATACTAATCAAATAATTTTAGTTCGTGGGATAAATTTGTTATTTCTTCCATAGATTTATAATAAAACGTATTTCTTCATTTGATTGATTTGTTTTTAATATTAGATAATATATTCTACAAACATTTCCAACAAAAGTTACTCAGTATTCAGCTAACAATAAATTATGGTAATGAAAATTCGCATAAAAGCTTCTGATCCAGTAAAAGATAAAGGTGATTACAATTTTTGTTATGAAATGAGTAGTTTAGAAATTATGATTTTTATCCCTAATGTCCGCAAGCCGCCTCGCCACGGCAGTATGCTACAGTGTCAAGTGCGGCCCGCTGGCCGTCAGTTGTTCATCACTGGTCTAGATCAACGCAAATGGAGGAGATATTTATGTGGCTGCATTTACATGGACCACCCTGTATATACAGAGTATCCGCAAAATGTACTTCGTTAAAAGGAGTGATTCCAGAGGTCATTTAACGAAACTGTGATTGTTGGACCGCGCGGGCAGGCGTGAACGAATATGAAGACGGTAATATAAATAAGAACCGCGCGGTTTCCGCCGTGTCTGAACTAGGTCTAAATAACCACCGCGCGGTTTCCGCCGTGCCTGAACTGATTGTGAGCCTTATAGAACCGAAATAATATCGGTCGTCCAAACCGTAACCGCAACCGATATAAGGCAGAACCGATATTCTCGTAACAGTTACAACATCATTTCGCTTCGTCATAACTGTTTCGAGAACTGGAACCGCTATCATAAGAGTTTTCAATCTTTGGTATAGATGAACTGCTACTTAAACATTGTTTGTTAAAATGACTTTTTCGAATTAAACTAATGGCTACTAAATGTACTTTCTTTTATTATATCACATTTGAGATATTTATGTAATTTCATAATTTAAGGTGAAATGTTTTCTAATTCTGAACAAGTAAATGAAAATTTTTTTATTTTTTCTTAATTCTATTTAAAATTTTTAATTTTTTAAAATTCTATTTTAAATTGTTAATTCTTTTTTAAAATTTTTAGTTCTACTTATAACTTTAACATAAATAACTCGTTAGTAAACTACAGATTTTATTCATTTATGACAAAAATTAAAAGGTGAAACACAAAATAGTGAAAATATTTTTATATGTATAGTACAATATTAAAAATATATATTTATAATATTACTAATATGTAATATTATTTCTATTTTGCTCAAAGATCTGTCTACTCATTAGCAAACTACAGTCGTATTGCAATAAGGTGCAAATACAATTTACAGCATTACATACGCATGAAATCATTGAATTGATTTTGCAGATGTGTTTATTTCTGAAACCAATTTGCAAGTATTAACTAGGAAGGGGTAAATGGAAAGTGGAAGAGAGAAGAGAGTGGAGGAGGATTGGAAAGAGCTGAAAGGAAAAATAAAGCAGGTATTAAAAGAGTGGGGGAGAAAAGAAAAAGGGGAGAGGAAAGGTTGATGGGGTGAGGAGTGCATAGAAGAAAATAGAAAGGTGGAGGAGGAGTAGAGGAAGGAGAGGGTGTAGAGTTCAAGGAGAAGAAGAGGGTGTACAGAGTGCTGTGCGACGAGAAGAAGTAAAAGGAGATGGAAAAATGGGAAAGGGAGGTGGAGGGTTTAAGAACGGAAAGGCAGGTGTGCAAGTTGGTAAGTACGGAAAGTAGAAGAGGATCGGGGAAAGAAAGAATAAGGATGGAATAATAATAAATATTTATCATACTATAAATATTTCAAGGAGTTGTTGGGGGAAGTAGAATGAAGGGTGAGAAGGGAGGGTTAGAAAGAAGAGTGGAGGATGAGGAGGGGGAAATAGAGAGAAGGGAGATCAGCAGGGTGGTGAAGGGTGTGAAGGAGAGAAAAGCGGGGGGGGGGGGTTATGGAGGATTTGTAATAGGGTGTGGAGGCAGAGGGGTGACCGGATGATTGGACGGAGGGAGTAGTGGAACCAATAGCAAAGAAAAGGGAAAGCGGAAAGGTGGGAGGCCATTCGAGTGTAATGCTTCACAAACGGGCGCGAAGTACAAGGTGTCCGGGAGGAGGGGAGGATGGTGCCTGCAAGCCAGACGGGCTTTAGAAAGGGGTTGAGGTGTATGGACAATATCTACGTACTGCATTTTCTGGTGAACAGGCAGGTGAGGAGGAAGGAAAGAAGGCTGGTGATAATGTTTGTGGACTTGCAAGCGACTTTTGATTGGGTGGATAGGGAAATATTGTTGTGTGCAATGAGAGAAAGGGCAATGTCGGAAGGGCTGGTGGGGAAATGTAAGGGGGTGCTAAAAGAAACGAGAAGTAAGGTGAGTGGGGGAGGAGGAAGGAGAAAGCGATAGGAGGCGCATGTGGAGGAAAGGGTAAGGAAGGGGCGGCGGTAATGGGGCAAGTTTGGGGAATAGGGAAGACGAGATTTGGAAAGGACTGGGATAGGAGGATTTGGTTATTTGATAAGCTAATTTGGTCAGTGGCGAGCTATGGAGTGGAAATATAAAGTTTGGAAAGACTTCAGGAAAGGTATTCGAGAGGGGTCCTAGGGGTGGAAAGATGTTCACCGGGGTATATAATAAGGGAGAAATTACAAAGAGAGTTGCTAAAGGCAAGGGGGTTCGGAAAGGAGAAGGGAAAGGGGAGGAGTTGGCGCGGTTGTGTTGGGAAGAGTTAAGGGGAAGGGACAGAAGAGCGGGAGTAGGGAACGGATGGGAGAAGGAGAGATGGGGTTTTTTTGAAGAGAGGAGATAGACAGCGGAGAAGGTGGATATATATATATATATATAAAATGTTAGAGGAGAGGGGAGAGATAGTGAACGAGGAGTTAGTAAAAAGAGAGAAGAAAATGCAGAAGGAGGACAGATAGAAGAGGATAGGAAACTCCAAGTATAACAAATGGTACAGGCTGGTAAAGGGAGAGGGTTTGGCGGGATATTTGAAAAAAGTTTGGGGGGAGAACAGATGGCAGAGGGTGGCGAAGTTTGGGTTGGGAAATGGGATGAGAGAGGGGAAATATTGGATGGATGAGGAATCGAGAAAGTGTAGAGTGTGTGGATGGGAAAACAAGACAAGAAAAGAGGATGGCAGAAGAGGATGTGGGAAGTGTTGGAAGTTGAAGGAAGAGTGGAGGAGTGGAGGGGAGGTGCGACTGGAAGGAGAGAATGAGAATATGAGAGAGAGAGAGAGAGAGAGAGAGAGAGAGAGAGAGAGAGAGAGAGTCAGGAAGGATTGAGATACATGGTGAGCGACTAGAAGAGTCGGGGATAGATGGGAGTCCACCGGTTAAGAAAGGGTGTGTGTGTGTGTATGCGAAAAGAGGATAATGGCAGGAGTACTTTTAAGTTGTTTTTTTAGTGTTAGTTTTAGTTTTAGTTTAGTTTTAGATGTATATAGATTATTTAGGTATAAGCGATAGTGGCAAGAGTTAGAAAATAATATATAACTCGTCCCAATTTCTTAGAACATCCTGTACACGAAACCAAGATTATCACAGGATAAAACCATATTAATGAACAACAGAAAGTGACCGTAGGTGGTACCAGGCGAGTAAAACCCGCAAAACGGAACCTATCCTGCTGTTGTGTGAGAATGTAGTCCCGCGAGCACATAAACACACGCACACATTCTCATGCGTGTAAAGATTGTAAAACGTCGTCTATCTTGAAGTCTGTGTAACCGAGATTACATGTAGAATGTTGTATTTCGTCATAAATTAATTTAATTCTTTATATGAACATCGAAGTCGTATTTTTCTTATTAATCCACAAATCTTTATATAAAATAAACATTTTCTAATTCTAAGTCAATGTAGTATTCTCTCCGTTGAACTGTTGAATCTTCGAATCACAGTTATATCTATATGTATACATAATAGGTATTATACATACACTTAATCTCATAATGGATGGCACACGATTTAAATCTAACTAAGACTAAGTTTTTCATAAATTGATCAAACTACTTTAATTTTTATGTAAGGCTAGATGAATTAGTTTATTAATTTATATGTAATGAAATTTTTGGAAAAATTGCGTTTTATCTGAATTACTAAGAAAAATAGTAAAATTTGTTTTTTACAACTTTCTTATTTGGGCTTCTAACGAAAAATTATAAAATTATTTCTTTGGAAGGTAGGATCGATTGAATCGGCTTTTAGGATGTATATGCATACATTGTATTTACAGTTAATATACATTGTATGTTGTCCACGGCATGGGACCCTCGATCTTCAGTTGTTCATATTGGACTGTTGCTCCTCTGTTTCGATCTCTTGTGTTTTATTCGTAACGTTTCTTTGGCTGGATAAAGACGTGTCTCACAACGTGCTTCTAGAGTTATTATTCAAATATAAATTCTATTTTATATTTTATAATAGAGTGTGGTTCTTTTAAACCCATATTCCTACAATATCATCATATGTATACATATATGTATATACTAAAAATGTTATTGAAACTGATTAATGATGTTCATTAATCTGTTCATTGATCTTCAGCCTATTTTTGTTGTTTTGTTCTAGTATTCGGCGATTTCATCATTTTTAATCGTTTATAACTGACAAACCAATTAACTACTGTGTAACTTGTATGAATGTATAATACAAGACACATTTTTTAAATTTTTGTTACAAGCCCAAGTAAAAAAGTTGTAAAAACGACTTTTAGTACCTTTTTCACAACTCAGACTGAACGCAATTTTTCAAAAATTTTCATTACATATCATTTAACACTAACCGTACCACGACCGGTCAAATGACCGGTTCCACACTTTTTATATTTTAGTTATTGAAATTATAAAGATGCTTCAAACAACAAGCTTGTATTATTATAAAAATTGTGAATGCAGAGAAGTATAGTGATTAAAAAAGAAAGGGGGACTGAGGTTTGAAGCGTCGACTTTCTGCCTCTCTTTCTATTCCGTTCACTGTCCTGTTACGCATCCGTAATTATAATCATAAGTCTGTCTTGTTTGGTATTATTTTAATCAGAAAAAACGAGACGAATACAATGGTAAAAATTTCATGAAAAGGAAATAAAAAATTATAGAAGTTGCAATTTTTTGTTTTGTTTGTATCCGTGTGAGTCTTATCGATATCCGACCTCTCGCTGGATCGGCCGTCGAGCATGTTTACCGCTTGAATGGTTCCAAGGGGATCCCCCCGGTGGCAGGGATAAAATTTGGACAGTTACAGTAGAGACGTGTCCGACAGTTACGGATAGAATAGTGTAGTAGGAAATATAAATTACATAAAAATGTATTTTTTCTTTTAATAATTTTAACAAATCGAAAATAGTGTTGTAGTGTTCTGTAGTTCTTCTAAACACAGTTGTGTAAGTCATTTATTCATTTTTGCCATAAATGCATAAAATCTGCAATTTATTGATTACTTTTTATGCTGTAGGGATATTCAACTACTGATGACCGACATATCATCAGATTGAAATAATAAAATTATTTAAGTCATTCTTATACATAACGATTCACAGTCTATAATAATTCTTCCAAATTCATGAATCATATTTGAGTGACAGAATTTAATTTTTACGATGATGGGTTATGTTCAATTTTCGTACGACTGTGAGATGGCTAAGAAAGTAATTAACACCATAAATCTTAACGTGTCAGTATTTATCTTATTAAATAAACTGCTTCGATTTTACCCAATTTTTACAGCTCTTGAGCTGCGATGGTCAACGTATTAAAGTTCAAAGTAAAAAAATCGTTTTAAAGAACGCTCGATGAATTGAACCAAAGGACAAGAACAAAGGAACTAACGGATGGGAAGTGTATTAAAGTTATTCAACTTACGAGGTTGGATGATTAACGGAAATACCATGCTCATTGCTTCCGCCTTCCTTGTCCGGGCTCTTCTCGATCTCCAAAATGGGATCCTTCGACTGGAAGGCCCCATAAGTGCTCCCGTTCCTGTAAAACAATCCACGTAAATATCATTACTTGCAGTATAACAACTAACCCTTTGGAAAAAGCTATGAATTAATTCAATAAAATTATTAAAAAATTATAATCTATAATAACTTTTCTCATTTTTGAAAATTGCATGCAATATCGTTGCATTTAATAGCATATTGTAACTATGAAGGCTACTAGAATGTTAGGTATACAAATTAATTTGTAGCCACTTTTTAGCAAATTTGTAGATTAATCATTAAAAAACCAACATAATGTTCACCACTTTCTATATGTAGTGTTTACTCTATAAATGTTCAAAACACAGGTCTAGCCAAGGACATACGTCGACTAGGAGACACTATTCTTTGATCCATGCCGAACGTAGAAAAGGACAGCGAGGCTCCAGAGGCCTCGGTTTCTGGCCCCTCACGGGGTATACCCCGCGGAAGTGGGGATAATTCATATACAGTGACTTACGAAAGTATTTGAATACTTCCCATGAAATAGTTATGAATTATTTCTTACAAACATAAACTTTGCTGATGCCACAAAAGTATTTGAACAAGCTTTAATATTTAATAGGTCCGCCTTTGCCACGAATAACATATTGTAAGCGAGTATGCATACTGTTTACTACTGCACCAACCTGCGCCGTTGCATACTGTTTACTAACTTTTCTGTAACACCCGGAGATAGAATTCCACACTTGGAGTATTTTTTCTTTTAAACTTGCCTTGGGTGATATATTTAATTTTTTTAATCCTTTTCCTATTATTGCCTATAGATGTTCAATCGGGTTAATACCTAGGCTTTGTATTGGTGTGACCAACTTGTAGGGGGTATTGTATATGATCCATTGCTTAACGATTCCTGCGTTTAGGATCATTATCCTGCTGAAAGTGAAAGTGTTCGTACATACCCAATTTTCTTGCAAAATGTTCAGATATTTGTATTTATTCATTATTCCTTCTATGAAGGCCAAATTCACAGTACCGCCTGCTGACATGCACCCCCAAATCATAATTGAACCACCCCCATGTTTTATCGTAGCACGCAAGTTTTTTACTTCCATTTCAGTATTTGCTTGTCTTCAAACAAAACTGCGCCCGTCCGATCAAAAAATGTTAAATTTCGATTCATCTGAAAAGATGTACGGCTCCTTTTTAGGAACCCTGGCATGATAATCATTTTCACGAAGCACTCTTCTACATAATTCTGGATTTACATCTTTCTTGAAGTAATCTCTAACTATCGTTGCAAGTTGTGTAGCAGAAGTCTTTAGATTTTTTTTTATTTCACCGATCAAAGCTCTTTCTTCTCCTTTTGTTAGTTTTTTTGGACGGCCTGAACGGTACTTGTTTTTTACAGTTCCTTCAGATTTCGATCGTTTAAGTACAACAATGTATTGTAGATCTATTTATATTTAATAATGTACTTTTATTTCATCATACGTTTTTCCTTCTTTACTCCACTTCACAATTAATTTTCTCTCATTTTCAGGAATTTCAAATGTTTTGGGACACATGTTCAATAGAATAGTCCACCATGAATGCTAGACTATGACTGACGCACGTCGAACAAATACCAACAGTGAATGTTCACATTCAGTGCCTGAACAACTTTGTTTTCATTCATTCTTAGAGCTTATTTCTGTGTGTTCAAATACTTTTATGACATCAACAAAGTTTATGTTTGTGAGAAATAATTCATAACTATTGTATACATATTTCGATTCACTTGAAACTTGACCTGTATAATCTAGAGAGTCGTACCTATGTACAACGTTAATAATATTTCTGTAATAAAATTTCTGTCATTTCTGTAATATTTCTGTTATAATATTTCTGTATAACATACTCATTAGAATAAATAAAGTATTTCATTGTAAGTGTTCAAATACTTTTGTGATTCACTGTATTTATAGAGTAGTACACTATATTCACTACATCTTAAATGTGTAATAAATGCATCTCAAATGCGATAAGTAAAAGACTCGACTTTAAAATAAAGTTACAATTGCAAGAGCCATGAATTAATTTGTACAGCTAATAGGTGTACTTAGACTGCGGATTTTATGCATTTATGGCAGAAATGAGTACATGTAAAGCGGTGAAAGAATTAAGAGAATTTAAAAATATCGACGTATTATTGTCATCTTGTTCAAATTATTAAACAAAGAATGAGAATTTCGTTTGGCTCCTGTTTCGTACAGTTAATGCCGACAATTTTTATTTTGCATAAAGATCCGCAGACTAGTTATAATGAATCAGAAATTTTCGCAAACAATAGTTGCTCCTTTTCAACGTGCAATAAAAAGTTCCCTCTGTTACGGGAACTCGAGACCGGTCGCAACAACTGCAACTAGACTGCGAGGCTGCCGGCTGTTTCTGTATAAAGTTACGCATGCATTTTCCCATGAACGTCAAACCAGTTGCTCCCAAGATTTACGAACATCGTGCCACGGCTTCTACGTTGTATCGTAGACTCCTCGGCGCTGATCGAGTTGGCGATCACTTTTAACGTACAGATTTGTACTTTCACCAGATCTATCGTAAACACTGAACACGCAGCCAATGTCGATCATTTTTTCGAGGACAGAGTTGGGAAAATTTTTGTTTTAAATAATAAATAATAAATTGCAAATTAAAGTAATATTTCATTTGCAAATAATTCAATTTTTACGCAATTAAAAAATCATTCAAATAATTGCACAAATAATTTATTTGTTATTTTTTATTTCTCATTTAGATTTTAGGGAAAGACAAATAATAAATAATTTGGCGTAGTGGTGCACTAATTCCGAATTCATAGAGTACGGGGACTGAGTTCGTGTACATCAATAAACATTCGCTTCAGCAAAAACACAATAAGAGCTAAATGGAGAACTAAATAAATAAAATATTTTAGTGAAACAATTGATTAAATAAGTAAATACATTTTTATTATTAAAACAATTGACTAACACGTTAAGTGCCTCGCAGGTCTGTAGGGACCGGCGCACAGTGGCCCGAATCGAGGAATTCAGGGATATTTGACCAAAAAGTCGACTTTTCAAAAGTGAAAATTAATCAATTTGTATTCCTTTTTAGGCGTCTATAGACATCGAAAATGAAGAAATTAATGAAATTGAATAAATATTTTAGTTACTATGATCATTTAAAGTTGAGCGTATTGAAAGCATATATCACCAGGCAAAATTGCTTAAGTTCTTTGCGATTTCATTCATCGTTTCCTCCCATATTTTCTCTCAGTTTTGTTTTTATATGATATAGATAGAGTATCTCTTCCCAATAAGAAATCATACATTTTTTTTAGTAATAACTAATAATAATATATTTAAAAAATCATGTTGAATGGTACATTAGAGATTAAAAAAATCCCAGGCTTTAACAAGGAGGAATATTTTCGGTATAACTTCTTTTACATAACCATACAAGAATCATTTCCTACTCCGACCTACTTTACAATTTATAGTTGTTTAAAGCTGATAATGTTGCGGCCAGTACGGTCGCCGCGCGTTGATGGTTTTGAAGTGCGAGTCAACCCGAAAAATTTCAACATTGTAAACATCTGAAATATATATACACCATTTTTTTCCAACCCAGAGCTTTTGTCAGCAATAACAGGAGTTGATGTTGTATTAATAAAAAAAATTTCATGTAATACTTCAAACAATTTCCTCGCCTTATGAAATAGATGTGGATTTTGAACAATACGCACAAAGCACAGCAAAATACATTATTGACCACTACCAGTGGTATTATATGCCAGCCTCCACTCATAAAGTATTAATTCATGGAAAAGAGATAATACAGCACACATTATACTTTACTTCCGATCGGCCAATTATCTGAAGAGGCTCAAGAAAATAGACACAAAGATTTTTAAAAAATTGGAACCAAAAATACTCGGAAAATTTCTAGAATCGCTATAAATGCAGATACGAATAAGATCTTACAAGAAGAAAATCAAACAATTAAGTCCAGAGAATGCAGAATTATTAAAAAAGATAAAGAAAACAGAAGCCGCTTGTACCTACATACTTCTTCAACTACAAAATTGTAAGATTAATTAGTATACTTCTTATTTTATCAATTAAATAAAATATTAATATTACTTTTGCTCATAACATATATTTGTACCGTTAGATACCTTACTTAATGACTTATATTCCTGTACATTTTATCAAAAATTCTAATAACATAGTTACATTATATGGACCGTTTATTTTGAAAGTGGTGTAAGTCCATTTTCTTTTGTTTCGAGAAAATGAAAAGTTAATATATTTGTTCATTTAAAAATATAGGCAAATTATATGAGGTCTGGCATTGTTTCTATTGTTTTATCAATATTTAATTTGATTATATAGATTTGTTTTAGGCGAATTAGAGTACGATAACACACATTTATGGGCTGTAAATGGACTTACACCACTTTCAAAATTAGACAATTGTAAAAATCGTTTAATTTCAATTTTGAAAAATCAAATATCACTTAAAATATACTTCATTTTAATATAATTTTGTTTACAAATACGCATAACAACATATAAAATTTTATTTTAGACGCCAATTACATTGTCAGAATTACAAGATACTGATAGTATTTACTTATTCTCTGCATGTGGTAGTGTTTCAAAATATGCATGATGCACCGGGGGTATATAAGGTAATAACTGCTTCATGTCTTTATATTTTCGTAAGTAATAGACCTGGCATTTTGGTACAAAGGCGCCAGGGCGATTTTTTCAAATTTTAGCGGTCTTCCAGGACGTATAGGTAATAAATTTATAATTTTAAATTCTGCGTCCTTCATCGTTGTTTTATAAAAAATGGTATATGGTGCACTTTTGAGAAACCTCAACCCACATATTTGCAACCAATTGACCTGTTCCCCATTAGTATTTTTTTTTAATCTGTTTTTTAATCGCATTTTGGAGATTTTTTGTTGAAATGAAATTCTCCCGTTTCATTTCATGTAAAATGAATTTATCATGTTTTCTACATTGCGTTATTACATTATAGTAATCTTGTGGTATGTACACAAAATTCTTTTTTCGCAATGCCATTTATATGATGCCAAAATCTGCATCGTTCGGAAGGTATGAATGCCCCGAGAGTAAAAATTTGTGATCAATTATCTCAATGTTATTTTCCGACTGGATAACCTTCAACCACATCAATGCTATTTGTAAATTTCGATTTTGCCCAGTACACATGTCACTGTAGGCAATAACATGGCTTTGGGTCGTTACATTTTCTAAATGCTTCAAACAGCAAGAAGCTACCTCTTGCGATCCTCTAGAAGCAATGGTTTCGTCCCACACATACATATGAACTTTACTATCGTGGAACTTGTGAGAACCCTCGTTTAAGACGTACATATTTCGCTTGTAATATGCGATTGAGACAGACAATTTCGGGTAAGGTAACGGTTTTTGTAAATCAAACTATGCCACCTACCTCTGTCAATTGGACTTACACCACTTTCATAATCGATGATTATGGAATTTCATTTGCCGACCGATTTTAAGTTGTACAAAACATGGGATTTTTTTGAGAAATTAAACACGGACCAGTTATATATAAAAAATTTACATTAAATTAAGCATGAATTACGATAAAAAAAATATATTGATATCTCATTTTTCTCAAAAATGGACTTACACCACTTTCAAAATAAACGGTCCATATATAAGAAAACTATAAGATTTGAATTTCCAATTATTATACAATGGTTTTGATAAGGAAAGCAACTAATTCAACAACTACATAAAAATTTATAAAAATAACTAACTAACAAATTAAACAAAAAATATATTCTATCATGTATTATACGAAACAGTTTATTTTATATTTTTTAGTTTAAACCTCATTTCAATATCTCAAGTGGTTCAAAAGTTTTACACTTTTAGGTTCCTGTTGCAGCACCACGCGTGTATGCCCTTGCATATTGATTGTGAGACTAAAGATTTCTCTTAAGGAACAACGGTTTTTGTTCAGTTAATGCTTTAAGAAAAAGGAAATAATATAAAAATGTCAATGTAATTTATTGAAACAATGTAAACAAAGGTGTGGATTTTTCCAAAATCATTCGTTAACACGGCCAAGTCTGAGCCTGAGTGGAACGGTAAGTAAAACGAACTGGACACTTAATGTGTTAAAAAATAAATACACTTTTATTATTGAAACATTGTATAAAATTTTTTAATTATTTAACAAATTGTTTAAATAATAAATAATAAAAATATTGACTTGTAGAGCATATTAAAAAATCATCGAAATCGGTGTGGTGGTAGAGATATCAAGAATTATCCCATCTCGTCGAACAATTTTAGTGTTTTGTTAAAAAAAACTGAGATTTCATCGTGTTATTTAAGTTATTTTAGGGTCCCACTATCCAGTTGTTACGTATGGAGACGTTTCTCCACGATTAATTTTCGATTAGAAGTTCTAAGAAGAAGAAGTTAAGTCTTAACTTCGTTAAGAAGTTCTCTCTTCTGAGAACGAAAAGCGTACCAACAGGCCCCTTTGTTTAATGATTGTACTCCGGCTGGACGCAACTGGCACAAAGCATGAGCAACACCGTACGATTTCTTAATATGGAAATCTTCAAGATAGTCTTTGATAGGAAACATCCTGGCTAACCCTTCGTTTTACCCCTTTAAACAAAAGATCCAGCTGCAAACCTTAAACTTACCGGAAACGACAAATACGAGTATGCAATCGTACAATAAAACAGCCACATTTCTCTCTCATTTTTGGGGTATATAAATACGTTCATTTTCATCCTCTTCGGTTCAGTCGAGACGCGGTTCAGTTGAGATTCGGAAGTGGTCCGGTCGCGGTATAGCAATCGCGAAGTCACGTTGCGTTACTCGTATCAGACTAAATTCTGTTGAGATCGGGTTAAAGTACCTTTCGAATCAAACGTTACCTTATAGAAGCCGTTAGTTCGTGTAGTTTCTATTTTGCCTTCAACAATCGCTCTCCGACTCCGCATTGCCAGTGAGTCAACACCGTGCATCATAGGTAACAATTTCTATAATTGTACACTTATTTCTTTCACTCGCGACACAACAACTACAATTGTAACTATTCCAATCCAGAATAAATTGTCTTGTTTTTTAACTCGCGTAATTTACAACCTTTAATTATTGCCAAACATCCTAATCTAATAATTGAACGTACCCACACGATACAATCTTACCGCTCGGATTGTATCAATTAAATTATATAAGTTACGAGGCTTGCTAATCTTAAATTCAGATCAACAAAGATTTCCAAATTAAAACTATATTCTTGGGGCAACAACTCCTCGCCGGCCTCTCGCGTTGCTCGCATCCATGGCTCGTAACAGAGTTTTTAGTTGCTTCGTCGTGAACTTAATGATATCGCTTAGGGCTTAGAGCGGCTGAAGATCCTTATTTCCTACTTTCCAAATAAATAATAAATTATACATAATAAGCAATTTAATGGTAATTAACAAGTAACAATTAAAATAGTATTTATAAATACGAAATAAAATTATTTAAATAATGGATTTAGATCTGTATAAATAATAAATAATTCTTTTCGTATTTTATTTAAACTTCCAAATAAAAATCAATTTTTTATTGAAGTGATCATTTAAATAAAAGTTTACTTAAATGATGCCCAACTCTGTTCGGGGGACAGCGATGCTACGATCGCTACGATCTTGCGATTAGGCGGAACGAGAAAATATTGACTGTAGCACAATGTCATTCTTGATTTATTGATACAATCCAATCACGATAGCAAAAACTATAGGACCACAATTTTGCTTGCTGTATTACAAATAAGTCGAAGTAGAACTTATAATTAGTTTAATTCGAATTATTTAACCACATGTCTTTAACATATTACTTGTATAAATCTGACTTTTTAAATACATATCATATTTCCTTAAAATTAAATTTTACAACAATATTTTCTAAAAAGAGCTTCCCCATTTATGATCACCTGTCATGACACCTGTTTCATCATTGGGTTTATGAGGCTGTCACAAAAATCTTTAACTCCCTTGCAAGGGACGCATCCCAAGGTCATTTGGAGTAATTTTTCCCTGTGGAAAAATATTCTTGTGTGATATATGTGACACTCTTTAAATAAAACATTGCTCAATTCAGGGCAGACTCCCTTATAATGTAATAACCCAACTGCCGATTTTCATGTATCTGCATTAATTATAAGATGCAGGAGCTACAAAGACATTTGTATCTATTCTCAATAATTTGAATTTGAAAATAATATGTCAAAAATAACACAGAAGTGTTTCTTTAATTTAATTAATTTATTTCTTTCTTTTTCTTTGTTTCTCCATAGTTTTGTGCTTGATATATTCACTTCGCAAAAAGTACAACATTTTTACATGTTGAAACTAAATAATATTTCTTTCATTTCAGATTTCATTTGTGTTTATCTGTCGAAGTGCATAAGCATCCGTAAACTATTTATTATTCTAATTTAATATCTTAATGTGACGTTTTTACAACATTTACAATACTGCTTTTCTATGAATTGGCTGCTATTTTCCTGAAAAAGTACAGCGTGTCTAAACAAATTTTCGGCATATCATTTACTAATTTTACAAAACATTATGCTCCTACAACAAAATAAAAACAAAACATGCACACACGTAATATTAAGTAAAATAAATAAATTTATAAAATATGTGGTTAGGAAAACAGTTTTATTTTTTACACTACCGAAAATATATTAGCACAGAAATACTTGTTTACTAAAAAATGTAACTGTCCCCGAACTTTTGAACGGTGTTATATATTCAAGGAAAGATATTGAATATTATTGTAATATGTGTTAAGAATATACAATATGTATAAAGATATTTTTTTTAAATATCTCGAAACTAATAACTTTTTTGCCATTCTACCCAATACTGTTTTACGCAGATTCGCGAAAAAATCTATGTATGTAAAAAAAACGTATGTATTTCCATAAAAAATGCAATTGTTGTTTGGACATACAAGATTGGAATTTATTTTTAAAAAGTAAGCTCCTACGGATGTAGTATTCTTTAAACCATCCATCCTTTTTCTTTGATGTTTTTCTATAACTGTACTTGCAACGAAGTTATAGGCCGAAGCAACTACGTCAACCACCTGTATAATACATTGATATTTATTACAGTATATCGGATGTACATATCGGATTACTAAAGGTATTCAATAGAGAAGAAATTAAGATTCCTCGATCCTTGTCCTTATCGTACCAAGAACTGTCATATTTGATGACCGGATGAATGAGCGGAATCCATTGGAATGATCAAGCCGCTCCAAAAAAAAAACCTCTCTCGGGGGGCCACTATCAGGTAGTCAGCGTTTCGTGTAACGATTGTTTACAAATATTTCTGTATGAAGGAAATCGAAGCCGTAACACTGCCACCATATTTAAACCAGTATTTTCAGAAGATCAATGATTTATCATAAAACAATAGTAAATCTCCTTGTTTACGGATTAGGGTGAGGGACCCAGTTACTGTCCTTATATTAATTATAATGATTTTTAAAGCATAATGAATATAAAAAAAAGATATTGAATTTTTTCAGTAAAATCAGTTAATATATGTGGTATATACATATCTGTTTTTGAATATTCATTATACTTTAAAAATAAGTATAATTAATAGACAGCGGTTTTTTATGCAAAATAAAAATTTACTACCAGAATTGTAACAAATTGGAGTGAAGTAAAAATTTATTATCCTTTTTAATATCTTTAATTCGTTGAAAATAATATAACAGTATGTTTAAATTCTTGTAATAGTTTCACTGTTTCATGTTGCGTCTATTCATTTTTGTGACAAATGCATAAAATTCGCTGTCTAATAATTACTGTAGGTACAGTAATTGTTACTCCCACAGTAATTGGGTCCCTTACCCTATGCTATGCCAGTTCTCTAGTTTAAAAATGGCTTCCTGATCAATTATTCTCATCTGTATGAAACTAATTACCATTATCTTTAAGATGATCTTGAATTCGATACGGGTCGTTGGATCGCGAATGCGTTAAGAGGTCTGTAATACGATAACAATGAAAGCGGTATCGGTGGGTCTATGATAATTCCTTAATGGAATGCTATGAAGTCAGCACAGAAGTTGCAAGAATGAGTTGCAACGAAGTGAAAGTAACTTGACGATCTAATCTAGTCTTTATTTCAAGAATTCCGTATCCTATAGGCATACATGGTATTAACATTTCAAGGTGAACCCGCCATTGGACTGGTAGTGAACGTCTCGTAGATTTACACAAATAATTTAATCAGTTTGTCGGTTAGACACGTAAAAGTATCGAATTTATCACGGGTTATTTATAATTCTATGACCATCGCAGCTGATTTTACATTTAAAGCCCACGCAACTTCACAAAACTGGTCATGTTCGAAGAAACAGTCACTATAATTAACCGGGTTTCGTCATTTCCATGTATTGAACCTTAGAGCCACAAATAGATTATGTTAATGAGTGGACAGCGAATTTTATGCGTTTATCACACAAATAAGTACGACTTATTAGGAGAAATATAAAAATGTTACCAAAATAACAGGTTCAAAATTTTTGTAACATATATCTATGATTATACAAATTATGAAGATATATATTCCTAGGGAATTATTCAATAAATTTATTTGTATGGACATACAGTCAATTTAAACAGTATTTGAACACATTTCCGATTTTCCAAAAAATTGTCGATATTGCAGTTGTGATAATTTCATAAAAACAAATAGTACAACTATAAGCCAGGACTCTAGTTTCTCAAAACAGTGTTCATTTTTCTCCATAATATTTTTATATTATGTAGGGTAGGGAACCCAATTTCTGTGAGGACACCAACTACTGTGCCTATATTAATTATACTTAATTTTAAAGTATAATGAATATTAAAAAAGAGATACTAAATTTTTTCATAAAAATCAGTTAATACAGTGTTTACCCCGTGAAAGGTCACAAACCGAGGCCTCTAGGGCTTTACTGTTCTTTCCTACGTTCGGCGTGGATAAAAAAATAGTATCTTCTGGCCGATATATGGCCCTCACTGGATCTGAATTTTGGACATATATCTAGTAAACACTGTATACAGTGAATTCTCATTACGAGTCACTGCCAACCTTACAATTTGGAGTCAGTCGAACTACCCTCACCACCGCGGCGAGGGGCCGAAGCTCGAGAGCCGTCTCTCGAACTACGTGCAACATTGTATCGGAGAAAGACATTTTCTCAGATTTCTTGTCACTATCGCTTAATAGTTATAGGCTTTTATGACTTGTAGACGGATATGACTCTTAGGTTTCTAGCCTGCTCTGTGTATTTCAAATGCGACGCTCGGCTACAACCTCAGATTTCGTCTAAAAGTCAGTCACGAGAACGGCGCAACTGACTCGTAACGAGAATTCACTGTATAGTATGTTATATGTATATCTCTTTGTTAGTATTCATTATGCTTTTATTAATATAGGTACAGTAATTGGGTCTGTTACCCGAGCAGGTGGGAAATTGAAGGACCATTTTTCCTAAAAGAGGCTGAAAATTAAAAAAAACCTCTAAAAAAATTTCTCGTAAATGAAACTGTCATAGATGTGGAAATGGATGCCGTCAGAGCTCGAAAATGCTCTCATTCAAAGCTCGAAAAACAATTTTAAAAAATCGTACATGAATTGTTAAGATGTCGTCCTAAAGAGGAAACATCGGTTTTAAATGTATGGAAATTGCCAATGATCTGAATGAACAAATTTTTGTTATTATAGAGTAATATAAAATAGTCATTTTTGGTCCTTAATATATTATTGCCAACTTATTAAAATTATTAACAAAAGAAAGAAAATTTTATCCAGCTCCTGTTTCTTGAACTTAATGTAAGAAATTTCAATTTTACAGAGAAATCTATAGTCTATTATTAAATAACTGCATCAAAAAATTTCAGTAGCACTGCAGAATGCCTGTTAAACGCAACTGGGCATTACGTATAAATAAAAGCCTTTGTATAAATGATTAAACATTTTAGTCTCCTCTATTAACCTTGTTTATTATCTGTAATTTATTTTAAAAAATGTCTGCCATTGAAAAAATTCATGACGTTGTAAGTATTTGTAGGTACGTGTGGTTGAATGTCAACGTTTATGCTACTATGTATTTTCTACAATAATTTTCACAGTGTTATAGCGAACACTTAGTCTTTTACTATGTGTTTATTTTAAGAAATAAAATACTTGAAATCAAGCAAGTCGTTCAAAAATAATTGATCAAATAAAACTTCAAAATTTAAAGTTATGTAGTTACGTTTCAATTCAATCTACTTGCCATTTTCTACAAGTCGTATGTTAATATGTAATTATTTATTGCCGGTACTTATTACTATTACTTTAAAGAAAAAACTAAGAGAATTAAATTTTATTTAAATGTACAGAGAAGCTGGCACGTAACTTTTCACGTGTATGCATTTCAAATTTGTAGCGCATTTATAAATAAGCGAATGACTCATAAACAATTGACCATACTTAAAAAATACGTACATTGTAAACGAGTAACGCTTACAATCAGAAAAAATACATATACACAGTGCTTCGTGGTTGAAACTTTTCAAATGAATTTTATCATCCACAAATATTAAGTTATTTAATTTATTATTCAATAAATAAATTATCATACGGTAGATGCAATTTTCTAAATAAAGAAATAGAAACACATTTTTCAAGGTGGTGCCAATCACTGAAAAGGTAAAGTACCACTGATCTAGGGTAAGGGACTTAATTACTGTGGAGGTGCCAATTACTGTGGCTATATTAATTATACTTATTTTTAAAGCATAATGAATATTTAAAAAGAGATATATAACATGTAATATAAGCCACATGTAATAATATTGCACATGCTGAATAGATCACTGGGTTTAAGGCAATAATAAATAAATGAATACATATATACACTGATTTTAATGGAAAAAATTCAATATCTATTTTTTAACACTAGGTTTACGGCATCCGTCAAAGTGGCGGATTCTAATATTTTTAATATACAATTATTAAGATTCTAAAGATACATGTATGAGGAATTATTCAACAAATTTATTTCTTTGGGTATATGTCATTAAAAAAATAAGTGATGTAAAATACTCACTTTTAGTGCCCCGTAAACCTAGTGCCAATATTCATTATGTTTTAAAAATAAGTATAATTAATGCAGGCACAGTAATTGGTACCCCTACAGTTATTGGGTCCCTTACCCTATTCGTTTTTGCTATAAAAGTATAAAATCCGCAGTCTACTAATGACTCATGGTGGGCTTCAGGTGTGAAATTTTCCCGACGGGAAAGTCTCATTAATTAGGAATGTACATTGTTACGCAGTACGTCTCTAACAGACGCAGACAACCCATAAATAATTGTGTACATTGATTGCGATTCTAATATGCGTCCATCCGACAGTGTTTATAAATCTCAGTAGATAATCTCGATTGCGTAACGGATGACTTGCATACGTGGAAACTTCGATCGCATCGATGGAATCATATTTCGATTGTCGTTGCGGCTTTACGAAAGATAAATTAACAGGGGAAAAATCAAACCGAATTCCACGCAGATTTTATACCACGGCGTTTGATCAAATATATATTGTCCAGTGCCATAGAGATAGGTACATACGTCACATTTGGCTCAGCTCTTACTATCGAAGCGGGGAAACATACATACGCGCATAGGCGTTTCGCAATTTGTCCGTTTAACGCTACCAGCCTATTTCTCTTTCTATTTTCGGAATCGATGGACCGGATAAAGCGTGGCTTTTCGATCATCAAGATTTCTTTATTCCGGAGGCCGAAGCAAGCTATTCACTCGAAGAGGAAATTACAGTAAATCGCAATAATATTAGCACAATTTTTAAAGGAGACCTGGATTCTTTTTTAAGAAGTTAGAACGGTTAGTTTACTACAAGGACGGAGAAATAAATTTTGAAAAAATTGTAATTCATCGAAATTCCAGAGGAAATACTGAAAGATGTCTACAACTTACAATTATTGCAAATATGATAGTACACCTTTCAATCAAGTTAGATCAAGTTTTGAGCTTTCATTGGAAAGGGGAAGTTACGATCTTCAAAGGGTGTAGCCGGATAAGGAGGTCAAAAGTTCCTCCACACCAAATTGAAATTTGGAATAGGCCATTCAATAACTTGTCCAATGAAAATTCTTTGTGCCAATTTTCAACCCTATATGTCGACATGGGGGTAGTAATGGGGTGACAAAGAATCTCAGTTTTTTCCGAAGTTTCCCTTATCCTCTTCAATTGAAACTTCTGCAAAATATCAGGCATATTTTAGCAATTAGAATGCACATATATGAATTTTTTCAGAATAATTAGCTTCGAAACCAAATTTTCAAAAATAAAAATAATTTTAAAAAGTTGATTTATTGTAAAAGTTGAGATACAAGTTGAGATAAAAGTTTTTTCAGTTTTAGCATCTCGTTATGGTCGTTAGCATATAATTTTGTCAGGTTTTTCTAAGTGAGGGCATAGTTAACACAATCAAAACCCGCTACTTTTACCTCTCCAAAATTATTTCTACACGTTACATACAGGTTTGCCTGCCACAAGCCACTTCATATTACCTAAAAGTGAATCTAATTATGAGTTAATTACGAATGTAAAAATAAAAGGAGTCAGAGTTATTTAGATCAAATTATTTTTCGAATGCAATGGTTAATAATAATTTTGTTGAAAACAAAAGATTTCGTTGCCTTACTGAGAACTACAGTGTCACTGCGTTGCGTCACGGTACAAATGTAAATTGAACCACAATGAGTTCTATTCAAGAAATATCGGAACATATGGAAAAATTAAAACTTGTTAAATGTGAGTCAACGAATTAGCAGTAACGTCACACCGACGTTTCAATATTTTCAAATTTTTCTCTCCCTATATATTAGTATTACATTAACAAACATTATAGGGCTAAACTACTTATTGGAATGAAATATTAGTATATATACGATGATCTTCGCATGTTATAAATCACTTTAATTACTGTGTCACTCGTATTTAGTTGACAGAATTGTTTGCTTACCCATCAAAATAAATGTTGATACTAATAGATTGAGCGTACCAAAGCTTATGATCTACATAATAAATAAACAAATAATAATAAATATTGAGTTCTCAGTTTTTGTTTCATTGAATAAATGACTTGATTTTATCTCTTTTTTACGGTTTTCGTGTCGGCAATCGATGTGTTAATAATGCCGCCGCTTTGTTCTCAGCTTGTTAGAATCTTACAAAGAAGAATGTGTCTATTTAACTTCAGTTTTTTTAAATTGCTTCGGAGAAATCGGATTTCACATACAGATCTGTGGTTTACTGATCACGTAAACCCAGCTTGTATGCTTGAATCATGAGTTTCAATTCCTGTTCTGATGAAAGAAATTCATCAGGAACAAAATTTAAGGAACATTGTTATCTTTCCTTGCAAATAATTCTATGAATAATAAATAGACTGCGGATTTTCATGCAAAACAAAAATTGACTAAATCAATTCTTACAGAATTGGAATGAAAGTATAAATTCCTTTTTCAATAATTTTAATATTTAATAATAATGTATCTTAAAGTTTTTGCAGTTTTTTATTTGACTTATTCATTATCGTCTCGAATTCATAAAATTCGTAGTCTTGTAATGAACCTCGTTTAAAAAATGTATATACAATAGCTTCCTAAACTAAATAAGGTAAATGTGCAGAGTGCAAAACAACGGATAGTCCTTGATCTCTTGATTGATGAACATTTTTTAGATACTTGTATAATTGTTGGTATTATTGAACATTACATTTAATGTTTTTCATATCGAAAATATTTTTCAGAAATGTCTACAGATTCAGGAGCGATTATTTACTTCCTAAAATTGTTACTAGGATACGGAATCCAATTACTGTGGGGATGTCAATTACGGTGTCTATATTATTTATACTTATTTTTAAAGTATAATGGATAATAAAAAAGAGATATTACATTTTTAATATAGGCACAGTAATTGACCTCCACAGTAACCAGGTCCCTTACTCTATTGCATGTTTTATACTCTGTAAATTAGATAGGCCTATTTACCTATGGGGCTCTTTAAGCGTCGTTTCGTCACCGTGCAGGGCACTCTTCTTCATAGTGGGACTGTTGTACATTTCCATCTGCAACAATAATTACGTCCGTGTTATTACAGAATTAAAGATTTAAGCACTGATCAGATCGTAAGCAGATTTCATTTTCAGGTTTGGTAGCAATTCTTCATGCTCCGATCAGATTACTATTACAGTAAGTAAATGCTCAGTAACTATTTCAAGATTTTCCGAATTTAATAAAGTATTTAATAAAGAGAAAATTATATCGTTAATATGAATTGTAAACATGAATTACATTGTGATTGAAACCTCATCAAATATAAGAAAACAACCAACGTCTTCAGAGAGATTAGAAGCAAGTTTATGGATTGCCTATAGTGCGATCAATGTCTCTAGATGAGGTGCGCGGGAGGGAGAGGGAGAGCATGGATTGAGGGGAAAATGTTACCCTCTCTGTGTGTGTGTGCCAGTACCGGAGTATGCATAGCAGAGACGAACGCGTCACGTGACCGGCCCACAGCGGAAGCGTGGGGAATAGCACGGTAAAAAGAGAAGTGAGAGTGGAGACACAAGTCTTGATTTGGCGATACTGAGTCCAATTGCGAGTTTTTATGCAAAATAAAGTTTTTCTCCATTGATTGTAACAAACTAGAACCAATAATCATTTCATCTGCACCCATAATGAGAATTTGAAATATGTCTTTTAAAGATCTAAGCAAGTTAAACAGAGTGTCCCTAAAATCTCCGCAACTTTGTTAAAGAGCTGTTAACGAAAAGTGCGGACCAATCAGAATATGACTACAGCGGCTTCCGCTGAGTGTGATGTTGGCATTGGCTGCGCTGGAACCTGTTCGCTGTAGCCGCACTCTGATTCGTCCGTATTTTTCGTTAACAACTCTTTAACAAAGCCTCTGAGAACATTTTCACGAAAGAAAAAGTTACTTCAAATGATTTTGGGAATCACTCCTTTCAAGGTAGTAGAACATTTTTGGGATGCTTTGTATGCCTGGACAAAGTTTCATAAAAATTGATTAAAAATTGTGAGAAACTGCGAGTTATATTTTTGAATGCCCACACCTCTTTCATGCGTCAACCAATTTCAATGAAACTTTCTACACCTATATAACCTACTCAGATCTAAAAACATCATATTTTAAATTTTCATTATAGGCGCAGATAAAAAAGTAAAAAATTATGACTGTTACTTCATTCTTCGCAATTTCGAACAATGGTGATTTTTAGTTAATATTTTTATAAATTACCCAGTAAATTAATTCTTATAACATCTCAAGACAACTCAAGCCATTCGAATAAATTTTAAAAAAAGTTTCTTTGTTTTTAAAGGATAGCCGGATATTTTTGCACACCACTGTACTCTTGAAGTACTCTTTCTTCACCACTTCGTCGAATCGATGTAATAATACTGATTGAAGTGAGGTTAATCGAATATGTTGGAGAAAATTCCATAAAAAATTATAAAAATAAAGAAGTTTTGTTGTTGGATTCGTAGTGGTCTTCTGGTCTCACTCCGATATACCCGACCCATGTCATGTTCACACTTCTCGGCGGCGGCGGCTCTCGAGCTTCTTGGCCTCTCACGGGGTACACCCCGCGGTGGTGTGGGAAGTTCAGGGACCTTTAAACGTTAGGCTTGTAGGTGAGTTCACTGTATCGATGCATTAATTTTTTTTCTGCACATTCTCAAAAAATTCCTGGTGCACGTTCCACCGTAATGAATTAATAGCTGGATTAGATGATAACCAACTGAACTGATAACGTTTATAACCCGTCATAAATAATTCTTCGAAAAATAGCTTGTCTAGAAGAAGTATGTGCGCTGTGCAGCGTTACTTAATGTTGAACTCTGAGCTTGTATCTTGCTCTCCCTATTGGCGACGGTCGATCGAATTAAGGTCGCGCAGAGTTCAATGCGAGACGGGCAATCAAGTTTCCTATGGAAACGTGACCGAACATCTGTTCCGGCGATTTCCCTCCGATTTTCCGCGCTGTATTATTCCGTTATTAACGAGCTACTGTTGCTCCACAGCCGACGAGTCTACGCGGATAACGATATCGCGAATAAAAAACTGATTTTTGAAAACGCGCGCGCGCGCCGAGACCGATACGGGGAAAGTTGAATTGGAGATAGAAAAATTAATAAATTAATCAATTTAATGAGTAAATTAATTAATTGGTTTGCGAATTTTTATGCACAATTTAATTGTTATATTTAGACTGCGGATTTTATGCAATCACAGCAAAAATGAATAAGGAAAGTATTAGAAGAATATAAGAATGTGATCATTTTCAAAAAATTGAAATTATTAGCAAAACAAAGAAATATCTATTTAACTCCCTCTTCTGGGAAATGATTCTCGAACATTTAATTTTTTTTAGAAACCCGTTTTTTGGTGGTCACAATTATTTTAGCGCTAGTTTAAGGTTGAAGGTTACAGTTGGTCCTTGAATTTTGTCTCGACATCAGCTAGAATATTATGAAGTCAAAAATATATATTACAAAATTGAAATGACCAGTAACGAGCAAAACTGAGTCTACACTACAAATAGTGTAACATAACTTTTTCGCAACATAACATTTTAAAAGTTAGATCAAATGACTTTAACGTTATTGAGAAGTTAGAAGGATTAGTTTATTAGACGAGGTGTAAAAAATTTTTGAAAAAATTTGAAATGGTTGGAATCGCAAAAGAAATAGTAAAATTTGGTTTTTTTGGCTTTTTTATCTGAGCCTGTATTGAAAATTTAAAAAATGTATTTGATTCGCTCGAATAAATTATATCTATGCTGAAAATTTCACCGATATTGGTTAATTCGTTTTCGAGTTATAAACGCTTAAAAGTGGAAAAGTTGCCATTTTTCATGATTTCCGACTTAGAATCGCACTTTTAATCGTGTAAGCGTGTAGCCTATCCTGAAACTAATTCACAGACCTATAATACTTTCGTCTTCCAAGGTCATACAGTGACGTTAAAAATTTAGCTTACAATTAGCTAGATGAAAGGTTCCTAGAAACAAAATAAGTTTTATTCGAAATCATTTGCGAAACTGCAAATGGAACACTCTGTGTATAGTCTTTTTGAACAATTTTTAGTCATGTTATACGGGACTCTGCAAAAAATCAAAAGTTTTTACTATAACTCTGTGTTTTTAGAATCATGGTAAACTACAAACAAACATCTATGATTATAACTAGACTGTGGTTTTCAAGGAGCAATAATTGTTTATAGAGCTGCCGCATCTTGTAATTAATGCAAACAATTTTTATCTGATATAAAAATATATTCTATTCACCCTCCGTTTAGACATTGCAAAAATTTGAAAATCTTTTTATCAGTGTTGTAAGATGTATGCTTTTAAAATGCGATACTATAAATAAAACATAGTTTATTGATTTAAAATGTAAAGCAAAAATGCGTAAGACATTATCCTCTGATGTTTTATGCAATTATTTCGCACGTATGTACGAGAAATCATAAAGTAAGGCAATTAATAATTAATTAATAACAATAATACATAAATTAATCATAATTATGAATTAATTCATAATTATTAAGGATTAATAATATCAATTAATTAATAATTAATTAATTTACTTATTTTAGATAAAAATATGAGCATTATGCTTATTATCTATACATAGAATACAATAGAATAATTTATTTCAAATTGCCTAAATTAAAGATGAAAAAACAATAATATAAAGAATACGCCTCAAATACAAATTAAACACTACACTATTTTACTGTTTTTTTAATACAGCAAGTTACGTAATCTTATCTCGTTTTTAAATTAATCTATGTGAAGGTAACGCTATTATACAGATAATACATATAAATAATTTATTCTGAAATTCATGAATAATTACCAATATCTATTCACTATGATATGAACACTTCCACATTCATAGCTTTAAGTAATGCTATCATGGACGTCAAAGGACAGTCTTCAACAAAACTGAGTTTATAATTGTACATAATCAAACAATCGTTTACTTCTGAACACGTCCAATATAATTGTGACCATGTAAAAATCTTCGTGTACAATTATGATGTTCTGATATGGGTAACATTTTAAAACTACAGTAATCGAAAGTAAGTTATTTTTATTAAATAACATCGCGACTATAAAAGGGATATTTAATTAAAATAAAATGACAAGTAAAAAATAATTTATTCTATTTTGTAAAATAGTATCTTTAATAAACATAATGTTTCACCAAACGATGCCACAGATGTACATCTTCGTAAACAAAATTGTTTAAAGTCAATGATTTAGTGAACATTCTATTTTCTATTAAGAACTTGATCAGGGTGATCAATTAAATAGAAAAATACTACAAGAAATGTTAATACAGTATTTACTCTATATATGTCTCAAATGCCTAGCTGATAAAAGTCCCAGAACTATCTTCACTTCCGCGGTGTACACCTCATGAGGGGCCAAGAAGCTCGAGAGATCACGGTCACCGATTATTGTTAGGTCGCATGGAACAAAGAATAGTATCTCCTGGTCGATATATGTCTGTGGCTAGGCCCGTGTTTTGGACATATATCGAGTAAACACTGTATTTGCTGCAAATTTGCTGCAAATGCATAAAACACATAGTCCATCGGTACGTTTTAGACAACGTGAAATGAATAAACAATAACTAATGTACACAATTAGCTGAACCCGTAAACAAAGGAAGCGAATTTATATAGTCTTTTGTGGGGGCAACTAGCGAGTGTCCCAAAAATTTCGAAAAACCTTGGAAGGGATGATTCCTGAGGTCATTTGAAGTAACTTTTTTCTTAGCGAAAATTTCCCTATCAGCTTTGTTAAGATTTATTAATGAAAAACACGGATCAATTAGAGCGCAGCTACAGCGGACGGACGCTGGCTCAGCCAACAGTAACGCCACGCTCAGCGGGATTTATCGCCAAGCCGGAATCCGTTTCCTATAAGTAACGTACTATAGACGGCTGCTACGGACGTAGCGACGCCTGCAGTTATTTGTTGGAACAATTGGCAGTAAAAATAGCATATGTACTTAAAATATGGAAAAAAGTATAAAATTTGGTTTTCAACCAGTGCAATTTGAAGGTTACAGGGAATGTGATAAAAAGAATGGTTAGAAGTTATTAGAATATAAGTGTGTTCACAAGAGTTTAATAACTGCCGACGTTGTGGCTAAAACGAGATTTTTTTGGCTTTGCTTACTTTGACGTCGAATACACGCTTAAAGCAGGAGAACAATAAAATGATACAGCTGGAGCATTTGTATCACTTATTTTTGCCACAGAATTAGTAGAGAACGCTTTGATACAACAATATTATTGCGGTGTTTTCCGTTAATAATTCCTTAACAAAGCCGAAGCGGAGATTTTCGCTAAGGAAAAAGTTACTTCAAATGACCTCAGAAACCATCTCTTTCAAGGTTTTCCAACATTTTTGGGACGCCCTGTACAATGTACATACTTTTACAATGTGGGCTGTATACATATTTTAGATCATTGTCTTGCTCGAACAAGAATTGTCCCATAATCCCAATTTTATAACACTTTTAATCAAATCGGGTTTTAACATATTCAAACATTCGTATTTATCTATAATAACATCTACAAAAACGAAGAGTGTCACATATTTTCTGACCCATCTCACATATTTCACACATATTTTCAGATAACAATCCCCAGCAGAAAATTATAATTTACCAGAAAATGTAAATATGTAAGTTCTTTTGTATCAAAACAGATAATTTATTCAATAAATTTTGTTACTAAAATTGACGTTTTAATTTATTTTTATTCCAAGCTTAAAATTTCTGAAACCATAATCTCGGCCCCTAAATCAATATTAATGTTCTAAAACCTGCACAAATTAAATTATGGATGCATTAATGCAAAGGTGACTGAATACACGTATATTCAAAACAGAAATCTAAACAATTAAGAAACTTTATAATATAGTTCCTATTTAAAACGTGGAGCGTGGAACTTCTTTCAAAAAACGTGTCACACGTCTTAAATTTTGGTAAGAAGAGATAAAAATGGGGAGTCAAATTTCTAGTTTGAATAAAATTTACAAAATCGACAAATAAAAATTTGTCTATAACAGATGCCTGATTTGTCCACTTTAAAAAAGTTCTCGACCTGTGAAGAATACTGGACACTATCCAATGAATGAAACTACAACAATATTAAATCTTATGTACGTAATTCACAGTTTAAAGGTCGTTTGCATTTCTCTTATGAAACATCTTTTAATAAACGCTCTAAATAAATTGTACTAAATTGTAATTGTTTACCTTTGTTATACAGGTTTGCGAAGATTTATTCCATAAGAATAAATATTTCTTCAAACGAAATATACGAAAAGAAAACGAAATACAGCTATTTATTTCTATCTCTGATTTGAATATACGTGGAACAGGGATAATATTTGCACTGTTTAACACTAGAGTAACGGACCTAATTACTGTGCCTATATGAATTATACTTATTTTTAAAGCATAATGAATATTCAATTTTTTCAGTAATATCAGTTAATATACAGTCGCGTCGGTATTTAAGTTGACGCGGACGAATTCGGAGTACGCGATGCTGTTTTTTTTAAAATATGGTTTGTACTTGACTTTCCTGGTCTTCTGCTTCTGTTTACAGTAAGCATGGGTAGTGCCACAATCAATTGTAGAGTTTCAAAACGAAAGTATGGTGGAAAGTGTAGTAATTACAAAATTCTTGTCAAATTTTCGCCAGTCGGAAAGTAAGTTGACACAAACAAATTTTTTATTTTTAATACAAATTCATGACTATAATCACTTATTAATTATATTAATATACGTGGCTGATTGTAAAATATTTTTAGCATGTAATGTTATTTGTAGTATGCATTAGAATGTAGTTAAAAATCTGTGATAAGTGTGAATGCAATATTAGTTCGTAACAATAATATGTTTATTCCGTCTTTATAATTGTAATCAAAATAGTAATTTCTTTTTATAACAAAACAGTGATAAAATTAACACATCTTTTCATTTTTGTTAATTTTTGTATTTTGTCACAGAATTCTTTTATTTGAAATTAATTCAAATTTAGATTCATTGCTCCATATTATTGACTCCCAAAACGAAATTGGTTTTTTACAATGCTCCTTTGGAAAATGTAAACGTTTTTGAGCATTCACCTTAGAAATATAAGGTCTTTTTCTTGATATCCGTCCATGTAAATTTTGTTCATGAATGCGTAATTTAATTTGCTTAATGGATATCGGCAATGACAAAGTTTCTTTTATTTGTCTTGCACTAATAAAGGGATTATTTTTACTTCCTTAACAATTTGTCGATATTGACGAGCAGATGTTTTTCTCTTCCTATCTGTTCTTATCATATTTTCAGGTTTACCTGTGTTTTTTAATTTTACACATATTTTCTGAACGTCCTTCTTTGGAGATTCCAAACTCTACAGCTATTTGCTGCAAATTCTTTCCATCCATTCTTCTTTTATAAATTTGAATTCTCTTAAATACTTGTAATTCTCTTGTTTTAGTTTCAACTTACTTTCCGACTGGCGAGAATTTGACAAGAATTTTAGAAATTTGTAATTACTACACTTTCCGTGACACTTCCGTTTTGAAACTCTACAATTGACTGTCGCACTACCTATGCTTACTGTAAACAGAAGCAGACTACCAGAAAAGTCAAGTACAAACCATATTTAACACTAGAACTACCGAGCCCTAAACGTGATTTAGACTTATCCCTGTATAATAACAGCAATATTGAATTTGCTCAGGTTTCAGACGATTTTTATAGTAACATGTACTCCAAAGACGAGATACATAAAAGAATTTCTCATCAAAACGTTTTCATAGTTTCAGTAATCGTGAAAGAAGAAACCGTTCACCAGTCATTTTGACTGGTTCGGTAGTTCTAGTGTTAAAAAAAAAAACAGTATCGCGTACTCCGAATTCGACCGCGTCAACTTAAATACCGACGCGACTGTATATGTTATATATCTCTTCGTTTGATATTTATTATGCTTTAAAAATGAGTATAATTAATATCGGCACAGTAATTGGTACCCCCACGGGAAAAAGGTTTCTAGTGCCTACTACCGGACCCGTCAAAATGATGAATTCCAGATTCTTTATTTTACGATTGTTGAGATTGTAAAAATGTTTTTCTGGATATTCACTACACAGAATTATTTATTCAGACGTACAGTCTCTACTTGATAAATGTCCCAAATATCTAGCCTATAATTGTCCCAGAATTATCCCGGAGTATACCCCGCGAAAGGCCTCTAGAACTTCGCGGTCCTTTTCCATGTTCACCAGTGGATCAAAGAATAGTATCTTCTAGCCGATAATTATCCCTTGCGAGACCCATGCTTTGTAGAGTTATCGAGTAGACATTGTATTTTGTAAATTTAATCATGCAACGTTTTGATAAAGATTAATACTTTGAAAAATCAAATAAATTCGACGCTTTTAGTGCTTCGTTGTTATGAATGTTCGAATGCTTTTGCAAGCGACTGCATGCGAAATTCGTTCGATTAACACTTTGTCCACGTTGACGTTGAAGTAATATTCCGTCGTTAGCATTTGGCGATGCGCGGAATCGTTCGCAGCACAAGATAAGCCGATAAGGCCAGCCAGGCAAACGCATATTATTGATTGATTTCTCATGCAAAAGGTGCAGTCTCATGCAAATACTACAAAATATAACAATTTTCATGAATTTTTTTCAAAGCTATGCGATGGAACGTCTTACATTTATAATTTTTGTTTTTAATTAATAAGGCACTCTTCCATCGGAAAAAATTTTTTCTACAGTTTTAATTACCTGTTTCTCGATTCTATTTCGCTCGAATCAAAAGAATCAAGATGATTCTTAAGCAGAAATAAAAATTAATAACTGACCTTAAAAATTGGCAAAACGAATTGACGAAAAAAAGCGTATGATAAATTCAACGTAAAAATAAAATTTTGGTACCGGCGAGAGTTAGTGGTATGCGAAATAGCTTGCCAAAATTTCAGAGCAATCGATCACGTAGTTTTTGAGAACTATCTATGCCCGAGAAAGAACGTTCCAAAAAAAACACGTTTAAATTTTTCTAGTGACGCCGCTACTCCGAAGCATTGTTCTCCTGGATACGTTATAACTATACTGCGAATTTTTATGCAAAATAAAAATTGTCTAGTATAACTTTGTCATTTCAATGAATTTAAGCGTACAATTTTGGGGAAATATTTTTAAGGTTCTATAAGTACTTTTACAAAATTACAAGAAAAGAAAATCGATTCTTGACCTGCCCACACTAGAATGTCCCGTTAAATCATCGGCGCGTGCGTGCTTGAAACGCTGGAATCATCTTCTTCGGGAACGGTGCGCTCGATCATCGGTATCATCATCGAGAAGTGGCCGACATACACGCGCGAATACGTGCGAACAGCACGTGCTCGCGTGCACAAGCCGCAACAATTACAAACTATTCATCGTTTGATTCCGATGACCTCACAATCCCATTGTATTTACGTCCTGCTCCGATGACGATTAACATCCGAGTGTCGAACTACTTTGATTGTTGAATGGGCGAGACGCGGTTTCTGTGAGATCAGGCTTGCGTTTTTTTGAAAAGTAACGCATCGATTGAATCAAAATAGCGGTCAGAAAAATCCTGCTAATATTTATTGCAATGATCACTTCTTCAATAGTTTCATATCTTCCAGAGATGTAGGCTAAGGTTGGTTTAGTCGTACCCCATAAGCAAAATGACCACAAATCGAAAGGAAAACAACTTCTGTTAAAAACTTTTGTATCAACTGAAACTTTATTGAATACACTGTACATCTCTAACATCAGAAAGAAAAAATACTAATACTTTTTCTAATCTAATGGAAATAGTAATTATTAGCATGTATACAAAAAGTTATAATTGGTACGACTAAGGATACCGATCTCTAAGTCGTACCACATATACCTTAAGTCGTACCTAAAAATAAAATTATACAAAAATATGTAAACATGTCTTAAGTAATTTATTTATATGGAAATATTTTTATCATATCAATGTCACATATTCAATTAGTACAAACATCAGAAATATATTTCTTTGTTTTTTTTTTGTTAACTTCAACCCAAAAATCATGCACCCGTGTCTTACATTTTAGGCACTGAAGCATGTTTTCTTCGATATCTTCTGCCTGTACAGTTTGAGAATCTCATGCGGATACAACTTAAGGTACAACAAAAGTTTTATTTCAAATGAACATAAGAAAACATTGAATGAAGCTAATACGGTTTTGTTTTTACTAAACAACTATTTAAATACTACAGAATCTATGTATACGTAATAACGAGTGTGACTTTATCAATGATTTACTTAGTGTATAAATTACCAAACATACACAGAAAATTATAAGAAAATAGCAGTAACTTAATTTTTTAGGAGAATTTGTTAACGCCATCGATGACAGATATAGACCACGTAAACCAATATGGTTGATTAAAGTGTACATATTACTGTCGTTAGAAGCTAGCTTAAAGCCGCTAACGCAGTGGCTGGGGTATTACGTCCAAAATTCGAAACATACGATTTAGACAGTGACTTGACCAACCTTCCCCGACAACAATCCGCAACAATGCTGCACGTCAATTTCACGGTTTTTGAAGTTTTATTTTTAACACTTCGAATTATAAGAAAAATGATTTCCTAATCGATGACTGACATACGTTATATTTATTGATTACCTCCACAAAATAGAAAGCACAGAAGATTAATGAAATAATATAGGTACATTCATTTATAAAAGTTCTTTCAAGTTTGTCATTTAGTGATAGTGGTTCTGATTATTAACCCTTAAATGGTACATACAGCGTACAGGAATTTTATTGGGGTCATGAGTGATGCCAGTATACTAGTTAAGGGTGTGCCCCCACCAGGGAGGCGGTGGATTCGGGGGCTCGGGGTGTGAGCTGACCCCGGCTCACTGGGGGGAGCGCAGCCCCCCCCCCTCAGATAAATCTCGGTGTGGGGGTGTCGGTCCGTCCTGCCCCTATAACGGGAAGGGGATTCTTGGGGGGTCACGCCTCCGACGGCCCTCCCTTCCGGTGGCGGCGTGTTCTTGCTTCGTCCGGGACTGGCCGAGTAGAAGAGAAGCCAAATTGCTTTGGTAAAGAAATATACAAATACAGTCTTTACTCGATATATTTCCCAAATATCTAGTCGATAAAATTCCTAGAACTATCCCCACTGCTGCGGGGTATACCCTGTGAGGGGCCACAGAGCTGGAGTAGCCTTGGTCACCGAAGAGTTTAAACATAATACGAGTCGGATGTATCGGTATGAGATTATTACTAATGCAGTAACAAAACCTTTATTTTTCATTTTTTTTATGGGATTTTCACAAACATATAAATATTATCGGAATTATATCACATTTGGTACCATTTTCGTTAGAAAAATGCCACGAATATGTTGTTGAAAGTTCCATAAAAAAATAATGAAAAATAAATAAGTTCTGTTATTAGAGTAGTAGTGGTCTCACACCGATGCACCCGAACCGTATTATATTTACACTCTTCGGCGACCGAGGCACTCGAGCTTCGCTGTCCTTTTCTACGTTCGACAGTGTATCAAAAAATAGTATGTTCCAGCCGATATATGTCATTGAAGACACTGTACTTGAGAGGTGATTTTCAATCACTATTAATCATTGTTAATCACTGATTAATCATTTTTATCTGTGAACTGCTCATATTTCACAGATTTCGAAACAGACAATACTATAGCTGCACGATACAAAAGTTATTTTAATCAAATTGAACCTAAAATTGAAAAGATCATTATCGTTAATATCGTATTAGAATAGCAAATATCAGTATTACAGGATTTATAGAGTTTGATGGTGACTATATCAATGTTCAAACAATTAGCAAATGTGACAAATCTAAAAATCGATTCGAAAGTCGTAAAATGTTTGTGTAAATAACAGAAAAAGATAATATCTTAAAAGTGATAAATTTTATTTGTAAACAATCTAAAAAATTTAAAATGAAACAAATCAAAACAGGGAAAACAATAGAAAAAGAACAATGGAAATTAAAGGAAAACATGTCATCTCAATTTTCCTAGAAATAAATATACGAAAGTAGTAAAATAAAGACGTCCTTTATCTGAACTGACATTAACCAACTGAACACATGTGACAAGATCATTTAATGTCAACATCATTTCAGTCTCATCAGTGGTCGGTGATGATTGATGATTGATTCTTTTATACAACCAATGGTAATAGACCGCAAAATCCATGACTTTCCTTTGCTAAATTGTATAATATTTTATAAAGGAGGAACGTTAAATTTAAGAAAATATTTTAACGATGAAGATCGGCAATGAAACAAATGGTGACATTGAATGTGTTAATACATTAGCATAGGATGACGCATTTAAAAATTCTTCAAACTTTTGTCTTAAGATAAATGGATAAAATGGTATACAATGGTTCCAAAAAGAATTTGAACACGAAAATTCCCATTCTCGAGAAATTTTCGGGGAATTGTGATAATTTTGTTTGAAAAATAGTACAATATATCATTAGTACAATAATATAAGATTATAGCACTTCCCGTTTACAACAAATGCTTAAAACTTGATCTACGATTTGTTTTTATCGATTTATTTATTTATTTATGTTTGCAATAATATAGGGTACACTACGAAGGTCTTATATGACCAAACTTTTTCCTCATTTTTGTTCATTAAAACGATTTTGTACTTGAAAAATGTCTTCATGCGAATTTGTAAAATTATATAGGTGAACCTAAATGATTCAAACATGAATTAGACAATTTGTTCGGAAGAAAGAATTTCATTTGATCCTGCGGGCCTACATTTGCAGAATGACGACCATTTAAATTACACAACTGATTGTCGAGTCTTTGCGAGACGTAACATAAACGAATCGTTTCCGAGTGTATTAACAAGCAATGAAGCTCCATGTTGTCTGCAGAATGCGTGAAAAACGGGTGACTTGCATGTTCTCGTTGCCAACTGTTGTATAGCAAATTAATCAGCCGATTGACACGTGCTATCACGTCTGGCGCACGCGATTCTCTTTGAACCGGTTTCTCTCCGGATCCAAACTGAAAAACTTTTTCAACAAGATAACTTTTTATTAACGCATTATGATACGGCAATCTTTGCTCTGAGCGTAAACGGAACGAGGAGACGAACGATAAGCGTTCCGCGTGAATCTATTTTATTTCGAATCGCGTGGAACATGCACCCGAATCTAATCGGCCATCCCCCTTGCTACCCCGCTGACAACGTCTGACGTGTTTCTTCCTTCTCGCGATTAACCGAATTCCATCACGATCGCATTCGACATGACTCATTCTGCTGGGTGATTTTGCTTCGTCTTGTTTGCAACACGATCGAACGACCGCGATTAGGGAACGTTACGGGTCGCCGCTCGATTTTCTAGATAGAAAGCGGGCATAATCTCGCTACGTAATACGTTTCGGAAGTTTTGCGCAAGATTTGGCAATATCGAAACAAATTATTTGAAAAATAATCGTCAAAATAATATTGTATTTGGCTACATGTCATTTGAAAAAATGTTACTTTGTTAGAACAGCCAAATAATTTTTTCCAAATTATTTCATTATTTGAATGGCAAATAAAATTCAAATAATTTTATATTTCATCTTTCACACTCTCCAAAATTCTATTTATTTCTTCATTGCAGGCTATGAAACATTGCATGAATCCATTAAAACACAGTTCTATCGTTCCTATTTCCTTACTTGGAATATAACAATATGAGTTCTAAGCGCAAGCTGAAAACAATAACATTGGTTGAAATATTGAGGAAAATGAGTTCTGCATTATTCGCAATGTGAATAACTATTGATTTGCAATACATTAAAGAGCTAACACAAAGCAAAATTACAGATTTATTTTGAATGATAAAGAGTAATATTTCCAGCATAAAATGTGTCTTAAAATTATTTTTATATTCAGGGTATCCCGTAACTGGTGGTACATTCGAACAGGAGACGATTCTACATGAAAAACTGGGTCGAAAATATAGAATAAAATTTTTTTATACAAGGCTTTGTTTTCAAGAAAAATGAATTTGAAAATTTGTCTAGTGCGCGTGCACTCGGTTTACTTGCGGCTCAACGGACTTTATTCTGAGTTACCTCAATCTTTTTTCGCAAAGGTTTTCGAGGTTTGTATATATCGAATAAATCAAAGGTCGAGGTTACAATGTTAGAATTACCTTTGAAGAATCCGTTTAATTCATAAATTGCTGGAAGTGCTGTCCACGTTGTTGTAGACATAATTGTACTCTTCGTCTTAAATTCCTTCGAACCTCTTGTAATGTGCAATTATTATGTTGCTTTAAGTGTTCAAACGCTATCACAATGTTTTGTTATAATTGTTCGATGCCCGTTATGTCATCACAATACACAATCGATCTCACCTGACCCTACAAATAAAAATCTAACGGTGACAAATCCGGAGATCGTGGCGGCCAAGGTATTCTGCCACCGCGACCGATCCTGCACTGATAATTTTCACTTAAAAAACGTCTTACTTCGCAACTGTAGTGCGGTGGTGCTCCGTCCTGTTGAAAAATTAGCGTTCTTCGAATCTCAAGAGGCACATTCAAACATGTGCATGTTTGTAAACATATCTAGAAGTACGGAGGCAATTTCCGAGATATCCAGACGTGAAGCAGTGGAATCCGTTGAACCGCAAGTAAGCTGAGTGCACGCGCACTAGACAAATTTTCAAATTCATTTTTCTCGAAAACGAAGCCTTGTATCAAAATATGTTATTTTATATTTTCGACTCAGTTTTTTATATAGAATCATCCCCTGCTTGGTTGTACCACTAGTTACGAGACACCCTGTATATATGCAGTACATGAGTTGTATATTTGATTGAAGCTATACAATAAACGATTGACTTTTGAAACTTGAATTTATCTTTATTTACAGCTTCGCAAGTAGAAAAATGGATAATTTTTTCCCTTCAAGTTCAACTTATTAAGGTTTCACTCTACTAAGGTACATTTGTTCAAAAACTTACCATTCCTGAGATCCTTTGACTTTAACTTTCGTTATGAAATTACACTGAATTATGCAGTAGGGCTCAAATTACGAAAGCGATAGGATAAATAAAGTCAAATTATTCCGGAAACGGTAATTTGTTACTGAATAAATCTATGAAAAAATATCTTAATTTTATCGTTCCAACCCAATACAATTTTTACTCTATATATGTCTCAAATGCCTAGCCGATAAAAGTCCCAGAACTATCCCTACTGCCGCGGGGTATACCCCATGAGGGACCCTGAAGCTCGAGAGACCTTGGTCACTGAGGAGTGTAACATAATACAGGTTGGGTGTGTCGGTGTGAGACCAGGAGACCACTACTACTCCAATAACAAAACTTCCTCATTTTTCATTGTTTTCTGTTATCACTGTTGTCCTCTTCTACTTTCGGCGTAGATCAAAGAATAGTATCTCCTGGCCGATTATCGTCCCTGTCTAGACACGAGTTTTAATCATACATCGAGTAAACACTGTATATTTACACTCAATTTAAATGTCCCTCTGTGACGGAATAAAATATTTGTTAAAAAAAAGATGTTAATCTGAAAAGTTCAGACGTAAAAATTAATTTTTCTGCCAACATACTGTACTAGACTTGGTTCCAAAGCAATATTCAGAAAAGTTGAAAAACTATTACTGCAATAAATTTGAATATCTGCATTAAGTAAATAACTTTAATTTTGTGAAATTTTTATGGTTCTTGGTTCAGTAGTGGCAAAACGAGTGAAAGTGAGTGCAACAGAGGCCTGTTGATTTTTGGACACTATGTATTGAAATAGAAAGCTAAAATAATCTAAAATTTTTCACTGATACGAATAGTTTCCCTCCGCTATGAAATAATGATAATATACTGGCAAAGTGCGTTTACGTTTACTGTAAGGAAATTGGGTGAAAATGCAACATCCGGTAATTGGACCTTTTTGCATGACGATACTCTTTTCGGTAATGTAGGCGGAAAGAAAAACGTTGGAATTTCGAATCATATCCTTTATTTCACTTTTATCTTTAAGAGTGTAAATTGTCGAAGAAAAAATGTAAAAAAATTCTTACAAATTAGGTATGGAGATGAAATAGTATGAGATAAAAGTATTGACTATGTTCTTAGCAAAATAAAAATCAGATCTAATTTTTGTGTATCGGTTGCAAAGTATGTACAGGAGCCAAATAAACAGTTCTTTTTTTCTAACAAATTCAATGAGTCAAAAATATATAGTCCCTTAGTCTTAAATTATGGTAATCAATTTCGAATCTTCTTTTTCATCTTTAATCTTCATTTATGCAAAACATTCTACATACTGTGTGCACCATTTAGTTTCAGATTGAAAGTTGTGTTACATGTATGAGTAATAGTGGAAATAAACTGAGTACATATTCCACTATTCTAATCTACTCTAACGAAAGTTGCTGATAAGCACAGTTCGAATTAACAGACATCAATTTAGGATTCAATTCATTTTACAACGTTACTGGTACATAGTTTACGATAACATTAACTCACATTTTAATGTGCGATAATTTCAAGCATCAAAAATTGCATTAACCGATTATTTCAATGAAAAGTTACGCAGGAATATCTTTTCTTTTGCAGAATTATTTCGTTCGCGACGAGGACAAGACAAGGACAAATTAATTCTGCGGTTTTTCTCTAGCGGTACGCGCAGCTGAGAATGTTTCGCAAATGTGTAAAGCAGAACAAGTTATGGACCATCTTCTTCTATCTCTGCGTTTAAGGATATCGTTATTAACCCTTTACACTCCAAAATTTTGTAATTTTGTATCATACGAAATTATCTAATCATTTTTTTACTTTCTCTGTGACCTTTTCAAGATGCGTAATTGTTTCAACGAGGAGCTGCCGGCAAATCAATCGCAGTATATGTTTCTCAAAATTGTAGTATGAAGGACCCAATTACTGTTTGAGAGCCAATTACTGTACTAGTATTCTATATGATATACTGTACAATTTAACAGGCGATTTTTTCGATACCTCAATTATCATAAAAAATTGATTAGTTGATTGATTTTTTTCAATATTTTAGCATCTAAAATTGATTCTTTTAGTAAAGACATGTTTTTTTCTTCAAATTGCTGCCATTCCTAGAACAATTGAAAGTTTTCAAAATTCGTACGCTATATTTCAGGGGGTACATTCGTACTAATACCTAAATCAATTGGAATATTCACTGCAGATGTTCTAGTCTACTGAAACAAATAACTTTGCCATTTTGCAACATTTTCATTCAACAAATTGAAACATAAAGCTGAGTGTTCCATTTTTAAAAAATTAGAATTTGTCAATCATCTTCAAAACGAATTCAAGAATATATACTTGTTTTTATAAGCTACAGAGTTTTCTTTTACTACCAAATCCAAGAAAAGTTCACTAGGAAAATTGAGAAGTTATACTAATTGGAATATTTACATGCATTTCAGTTTGTGCATATTTAAAATGAAAATTTAAACGTAAAAACAGATAATACTTATACTGGATGGCACAAAGATAAAAGAATGTGAACATTAGAAAAATAAAAAGGTCATTCTATTTTAAAACAGTCTAGTGCATTTTCGCCAGCCAGTATTAAGTGAAGTAGTTATATAAAAGTCAGAACACATCGTATTTACAGTTGTTTAATTATTAATGGTAAATTCTTTATTTGATCATTTTCAGAGGACGAATCAATTTTATTACTAACCAACAGAATTGAGTGATTCGATAGGGTGAAAATGGGATAATATATACACAGAGAAAATAGGATTAGGTAATCAAACGTACCCAGGATCAACAAACTCCACGATGCTGTCCTACTAGCAGGCCAGAGTCTCAAATCAATGAAGAAAAAAAAAGTTCTCCAATTCCTATCTTTATGAACTAGTTCGTAAAAGTATTACACAGAAATTACCCGAAACCTAATTTTCAACGTTCTATCTACAGTTTCGAATCTATTCCATTAGCGAATGCCACGGAAACGCTAAAACATCTGGTATATTTAGTTGCTATTCTGTCATGGTACAAGTAACACAACGACGTGTTCGACGGCTGCTAATCGTTCCGCCGTGCAAGGTCGAGAATTTCGTAACAAGGAAGCGCTCAATTGTACCAGGTGTCATTCATTCGAGTGAAAAAGGATCGGCACCAGTTTAGATATTAAACCAATTCGACAGTAATTACAACCTACGCGTAGCAAACCTAACCGGATAAACGCTGTCAGTAAAACAATTCTTTCCGCATGCTCGCAACATAATCATATAGCGTCTAAGTTAAGCGGAATTTCGACTTCTTCCAACTACAGTAATGTATCAATATACAGTGGGCCAAAAAAAATTGAACATTTCCGATTCACGACAAATTGTCGACCATACGTCGGACAACCATAAGTCGGACTCATTTTGTAGCTCCAATCCTCTACTTGCACAAACCAGTGTTCATTTCGTCGTAAGATATTTTCACATGATGTAGCAGGTGGAAAACCTAAGACTCATTTTTCCTAGAAGAATGCTGCAAACTCAAACATTTTTCAAACACATATTTTTGTTTATTTTTAAATGAAACTGCCATAGGTTCGAAGATTGAAGCCCCCTCTTTACAACAACTCCTTAAAAATTGATGTACGATTTTTTTTTGTAAAGTTGCTGGCACATGTTACAGTCAAAGCTTGATAAAACTAAAAAAAAAAATCGTACAACAATTTTTAATGAGTTGTAAAGAGGAAGTTTAGATCTACACTTGATCTTTTTCTGTGGTGATTTAGCCACCACAGGTCCGAATTTCTCGTTTACTGTCGTACGATCATTTTTCACTAAATTATCACAGTTAAAATATAGGCTATTTTTCGAGAATCTGGTATAGGGTTCAAATTCTACTTGGATCCACTGTATGTGCGAAAGAGCTGCGCAAGACATTTGTGAAAAATGTATCCCCTCTACAGCGGAATACAGGCGATATATGTCTTCCTCGATATATGTACCAAATATCTAGCCGATAAAAGTCCCAGAACTATCCCCACCACCGCGAGGTATACGTACGCGGGGTATTAGTGTATTTTTTTTTACAGGTGGAAGTGTTTCGGAGATTTGAAGGTCGACTTTATTTTTTTAAATGAAATACTATATTTTTTATACCAAAGTATAGAAGAATGTCGAATTCTGAGAAAAAAAGTACTGACCTTCATTAGCCCTAAACCTAATAATCAACGAGTAATTCCACTTTATTTCCTGAAAATTTTCTTCGCGTATTATCAGGTTAGAAAAAAAAAGAAAATGAAATGATTTTTTTTTCTTTGTAAAAAAATTTTCAGGAAATAAAGTGAAATTACTTAGTGTTTAGTGCTCATGGTGGTGGAGTGGGATAGTGGAAGGGGAAAAAGAGGAGAGAAAAAAGCTACCCGATAGTACATATTTAACAATACTGGGTCCCACTGAGCGCGACGTTCGCATTAACCCGGCCGGAATCCGTCTGCTATAGCCGCTCTGTAATTAGTCCGTGTTTTTCGTTAACACATTCGCGACCGCTGACGTGATTCGCGTCATTTTAAATTCTATTCCTGATTGCCGCTGAAATGAATTCACGTCATTTTAAATTCTATTCCTGATTGCCGCTGAAATGAATTCACGTAATTTTAAATTCTATTCCTGATTGCCGCTGACATGAATTCACGTCCTGCAATTTTTGTTTCTGAATGCGGCAACATTAGGCGCATAGGTCCCGGGGTAGTCACGTGACTTTTTAATTAATAATTTCCATTCACAGCCTTCAGACATAAACTTAAGATACGTCTTGGTCTTGATCTGACGGGTGTTAAGTCTGTGACTAAACTTGTCACATTTTTTGCTGTGTATTATCAATATTATGAATTCTGACGCCAGAAACGCGCTGCAAGTTATCGCCTTTATTTCGCAACAGGATCAAGACAAATTATAGCACAATTTGTAGCTGGACATATTTTCTAGCGCACGCTAGTCTCGACATCATTCAGAAAACTCATCCAATGGCATAAAAATGCTTGGATTCCACGGCATGCACGTCATCAATTTTTGGCCTACTTCGAACGCTTATATTACCAAATATCTACATAATCTCTGCAGCTCCTGACCAGCGGCCACTAGATTAAACCTTCCTCTTTCTAAATGAGCCCTTTACCAGCGACAAAATATTCTTATTTAAGGACGAAAACTTGAAGCACGTAAAACCATTTTTTGACGCTAATGTAGTCACTCTACCTTATCGCGAATCTACGGAGACCGGCCCCTTAATAGGATTGGATTTAAATTTAAAGTATTAATTAATTTAATGAATTAATTAATTCTTGCTTTAACGATACAAGTTTGCGGCAACCAGCTTGACAATTTCATTATTTTTGCCGGTACTCAGATTAGAAACGGAAAAAATTTGCCCCACGGAGTATACCCCGCGCCAGTGGGGATAATTCTGAAACTTTTATCAGCTATGCATTTGGCACATATATAAAGTAAACACTGTACTATGTACGGCTTAATCTACCTGTAAATCAACTGAAACTTACAAACTAGATTTATTCAAATTATTTTACTTCATTTAGGGTAAGGGACCCAATTATTGTACCTATATTATTTATACTTATTTTTAAAACGTAATGCACATTAATAAAGAGATATTGATTTTTTTCATTAAAATCAGTTAATATATAATATCTCTTTTCTAATATTCATTATGCTTTAAAAATAAGTATAATAATATAGGCACAGTAATTAGTATCCCCACGGTAATTGGGTCCCTTACCCTGTTACACTGAAAAAGAAGATAAAAATATTATTAATTATGTTAAATGTTTTTCTATATTGAATTTTGCAAGTTCGAACACATTACAAATGCAGAAAATCTGCAATGGAAGAGAATTGTGTAATATACATTCTTGTATCATAAGACGGACTAGTCTCGGTAAAAATGAAATTTGAACGAAATAATTTGTAGCATAAATAATTTATAATAGAAAAATAATATCATTTTCCCAAAATTTAATAATTCGTAAAAATAACCTTTACCAATCAATTCCTTAATTGATGGATTTGTAAATGTGGATTTTTGTGCGAAGATGTTCTGCAACTAATTCCAAGAAACAGAAACTATATAAATAAAATTTTGATTCTTCCTTTAATCTTGTTACTGTCTTAAATTTGATTAAATGATCTCTGTCATAAATCTATTAAATCTGAAAATCTGTTAATAACGTTAACCAAAAATAGGTTTGCATCAAATAATAAAAAATGTTTGAGATATTGGAACGTGGATAATATTAAAATAAAAACAAATATGTTACCCAAATAGTAGTACGAATTTCTTTATTTGCCCTAAACATAATCAACTAATATTAAAAAAGGATTATTACTTGTACTCTGGTCAATATTATATTCATTACTCTTCCTTGCTACACTCATATTGCAATTATGAGAAAAATCTATGAATCTAATTCAGTAAATGCGTAACTACTTATTGTAAATTTAATATTGTAAATTTTAAAACTCCTTTTATTTGTATATGGTTCATTTATAAAAAAAGTGACATAATTCAAAAACAGGAAATTTTACAGTATATTAAAATTACCTAAAATTACCAGCTTTTTTAAAATTGTATATGACCAACTTGTTATTTGGATACTGGGATAATTGTCATGTAAATTAGTTGTAAAGTACACTACAATTTGTATGTTTATTGTTATAATTTCTTGTATAAATATATTTTGAGTTACGTCGTTTTTCCTGCAAATAATTGTTGAAAGGCTGAATTAGTTTTGTGATGTTTTTACTGTAAAAAAAATGTTTGTGTTGTATCGTTTTTGTTATGAATGAACGATATCTTTTCAAAATAATTTAGAACTCTTCCCAAATCCAATGTCCGTAGATGACAACAGTGTATAGTAATGTGAGACCGAGAGAGAGAGAGAGAGACACTCGATGGGGGACAAAGATGGGGGATTTGTGTAGCATCCATTGAAAATAAGAGCGAACCGAAATAAAAAGATCGTGCCGTTAACAAGTAGACAGAAGAATAAAATTGTAATTATAAATTAGTGGACCATTCTTCGATTCATAGCAGCGCGTATTTGGATGATTACAATGTCAAAGGGCACGAATTATGCTTTTAACTCAATTACCCCTTTAATATGCTTCTTAACACGAATCACAATTCTCGGTACACTTATGATAACCGTTATTGTGAATCGTTCTGGGATTGTGTTAGGCCAAAGTGATCATTTCAATGAATAAATTACCATTTGAATTCAATGAATAGAAAAATCGCATAAAGAGACCGGAACGGAGTATATACAGCTCTGTTTGAAAATATTTAATATTGATCTATTGTTCGTATGATTTTTATTTATCTAATAAACTAGTACTGTTGAAAATACCACTCGGATTGCGATTTTAGATCAACTCCAAATTATTTCGTCCTAAAAACTTTTTATGCAAATCTCTGTGTTTACGATACATGATTCGTAAATACATGAAATTGTAAATATAAAAAGTATTAACAGTTTAATGTTTATGTATCGTTTCCAGTGAATAAGGAATGTAATTGTCGGAAGAAACTTCATTTTGTGTATGTATATTCGACAAAGAAGATCAACTAAAATTTTTTAATTGTTAAGTATTTGTAGGTAAAAAAAACTATAAGATGCTCTCGAAAACAATTTATTTTACATATGAAAAGATTGTCGAATTGTCAATAATCACATTTATTTTCATCCCCATGCTGAGCATATAGCCCCCTCATCGAAATATTTTCCTTGTCAAATATTACAAATAACTACAGTGATAGATACTTAATTTATTCTAAACAAATACTTTTTGCTGGAGGTAAAACTGTAAATGATTCTAATTATTTTGAATTGTTTAAAGTAGCTAATAAATAAATTTTTTTATTTAGATCCACACCTAAGTGTTTATTTCACTCAAATAGAATATGTGTCTAAATAAATAGATAATTAGTGTCTCATTCAGTTTATTCTAAAAGCTTTTAAATAGAACTGTTCATCGTAAACATCATCGTATTTACAATGATCTCAGTACCAATTATTATATACCAGCAATTGTCAACATTATGCTACGTCCATGTACTGAAGCGACAACGATCAACATATTCTTCAAATCGTGTTGTTCCAGTGTGAGCAAAATGCTTCTACGGGTGTCCCAAAAATGTTGTACATCTGTTTAAGGGGCGGTTCCTGAGGAAAAGTAACATTTTTCTTTGCGAAAATGTCCGCCTCGGCTTTGTTAAGGAGGCCAATCAGACCGAGGCTACAGGGGATGGATCCCGGCTTGACGAAAGATCCCATTGAGCGTGGCGTTGGCATTGGCAGAACCGGCATCCGTCTTCTGTAGCCTCGGTCCCATTGGTCCGTGTTAAGGTCAGAGTAAGCTAGAAGGACAGGAGACCGTGCGCTTATAGCCGTCAGATTCGAAACCAAGGTACAGGCACTTTGTCGACAAAACGATAGTTGTCTTGGCGATAGTTCCTCTCGGCACAGTCGGGCTATAATCTTGAACGTCTGATCATTTGCAGATGGCCTTCCGAGATCACGTTGACAATTCCCTGCTGTGTATGGCACAAAAAAATGTTTTTAGGGCCTCCACAGTTCCTTAGGTAAACTATCGCGCAGTATCTCTCCTCTAAAACATCATGAAGATAGGAAACGTTCCTGTCTTTTGGTGAAACAACATCAAACATCCTTATATTATATGTAAATTATACATATATTGTAAAAACAAGAATAGTAGTTATTTTTTAAAGACGGGAACCTTGCATAAAATGAAATTTTTGAACATCTTTTGTTTTTGTTTAAATCGGAAGGAAATTTTCTCAGGAATACAATAAAAAAAGTTAGAAAGTGATCAGAGATGTTCTTGTACGTTATTTTCAAAATAAAGTGAACAGTTGTATTGGGTGGAGGGGCTCACATAGTCGGGCTCTTGATGGAAAGACTCGTGCTCCTCGAAAAGAAGAAAAATGGCTGAAGTACAACTTTTTAAGATCTGTTCTATGACTTTGAAATCGCAGATTATCAAGAAACCGCGGTAAGTTAAATGAATTAAGATTTTTTCACGATACACAAACACGTAACATATTTTTCACGTTACTCAAACTTTAAACGCATTTTTCTCGAAACATTACTCGATCTTTATGAAACTTGGTAATTTGATTTTGTAATTTTTTATTTAAAATATTGTTATTAACAGAAAATCATAGCAGAAAATCCATCTTTACTTCAAATCTTCGCCATTTTTGCAATTTTACAAATTTTAATAAAAGAAGAATGTCATGATGTGTGTATTTGCATAAACTAACAATTCCATTTTTATTTTTTTTGTTTGGGATCATTTTTATGCACTGCACGCTGCACGGCGCATTTCCAGGATGCCATTTGTAAACCGTCATTTTTGTTTATGTTATAACGTTAATAAATGATACCTCAAATTTTAAATAAATCTACGCATTACATTTAAAAAAAAATTCTTGAAAAACGGGCCATTTACACAAGGTTCCCCCCTTAAGGACATGTCCACATTAGGAAAGTGATCATTCCATGTGAGTCAAATTTTTTTTTTATTGGGACTGTTTCGAATTTTGACGACATTGAAATATGCTGTATAGTTCAAGCGAAAATGTGCGGCGGGAGTTGAAAAAAATTTGAAAAATATGGCCGTATTTTACGATTCTTCCTCCAAACTATTTATTGAATTATTTATTATTTTGGGTCCATAAAATTGCTGAGTATTCTTTAAGCATTCTGAAGTAAGGGTCGACAATGTTTGTCCTAAAATTACAACTTTCACGTAGTAAAAAAAAAGATACAGTATACAGCAAAGGTTAATACCATCCATAGTACAAAGGACATTGGTTTTTCCAAGCCTGCCGGTGAATGGTGGTCGATCGTTCGTGCACTTACAATTAGCTACCTGAATCGCCGGACGCCGCGCCCTTGACCGGTCTTACCTGACCGCAATTTTTTAGACGCCGCAAATTAAAAACGAAATTTCAATGACGAAGCATCGAAGGAGGCTTTCTAAAAATTATGTAAAAAAGTTATTGTATTCACTTTTTCACCAGGTCGAATAGTTTCGGCCATGAGAAATGATATGGGCACTGTTAAAATTAAGTTATTTTAACGAAATCGGGCACCACGGGAAATCGGACACCTTTCTTAGTATTGTTTCGGATTTTATAAAAATTATTAATATGTTGTATCCTTTAGTGGTCTATGAACGAATCTCAAATCATTTTTTGATATCTTAAAAATTGTTTTAAAAATCAGGTTGGCAAAGAAACAAAACATTCAAAACCTCCGCCGAGTTTACTGGAGTTGTTTGACAAATTGTTTCACCGTACCGATTGTAAGATGTATATATTACTTGTTTTTGTCTTTATCATAGAAATAAATTATTATTTTATCACGACGAACTCCGAAAAGATCTAGTTTTACACTCGATGTTGATAGAAAAAACATCGGTAAAATAGTTTTTTAAATAATAAAACATTTATAATGTTTTTCTCCCACCATGCCGCCACGCTACGGCGCACAGTGCGGACAAATGGCCTGGTTTTGGGCATTTCTCGTAGTTTGGTTATTAATGTATATACAGGGTGTCCCACATAATACCTTTCACGATTTTTCAAGTACTTGCGATAATCTGATAAACAAATATTTCAAACAAAAGTTGATCTTTTTTAATATTGTCAAAGTCATCTTCATTTTGTAAATGGCACTTTGTATTTTTGACTTAACAGTATTATAGCCTGTATCAAGACGCACTCAATGACCTACCATGACGTTCGGATGACCTTGAAGGCAAAGAAATGAAAATTTCAACAAAAAATGACAGTCTGCTTGAATGGGCGATAATAACTTTAGCTTGATCACCACGATACCCTGATTTGTCACTATTTGATTTTTTTATAGGGTCATTTACAGTCGATAGTTTATGCTGTTCCAATACAACATAAGGAACATTTAAAGCAGTGAATTCGTACAGCATGCGAAAAAATTCGCTAGGACAGTATCGTAAGAGCAACCAATGCAAACTCAGTACTTAGAACGGAATTGTATCTACAATTGTATCTACAACATGGATCACATTTCGAACATTTAATGTGACCTTTTCACGAAATCGTTTGCATTCATTTAGTCAAGGTTCCTAAATTGGATGTAATTTCGAGTCTTAATAATAAACACAAGTTATTATCACCCATTCAAGAAGACTGTTGTTTTTTGTTGAAATTTTCATTTCTCTGCCTTCAAGGTCATCCAAGATCATGGTACACTAGGTCATTAAATTCGCCTTGGTACGGGTTAAAATACTGTTAAGTCAAAAATAGAAAGTGTCATTTAAAAAAATTAAGGTGACCTTGACAATATTAGAAAAATTTTTTTGAACTTTTTTTATTGCAATGTTAGCCAATCGAAAACTGATCAACTTTTGTTTGAAATATTTGTTTGTCAGATTATAGCAAGTACTTGATAAACCGTGAAGAGAGTTACGTGGGACACCGTGCAGATAGAACATTTTTTACAGAAAGTTAAATTTACCAATATAATTAATCCATTTAACAAAAAATTACCAATTTTTATCAAAAAATTTATTTTTAAAAACTAACTTTAAAATGAAATTAATAACAAATGAACCATATGTAAAATTAATAATAAGAAACTTAAAGAAATTATAATAGTAATATACAAAATTAACAAACTTAATGAATCGCTATTCGCTATCTGACTCATCTCAGTATTTGGGATGTGATGAACCCCATTCACGTTCTTCCAAACAATCTCGATCTATCATCACATTCTTATTACTTTTCCAATAGGTATAAAACATATATTAAAAACAAATGAAGAATATGTACAAATGATTGGTATATAATTAATGCAAAAGTGTATTATGCATAAAAATTATCATTACATGGTTATTAATAACAATTTTCACCATAATATGCATTTTTTGCAAAAGAAATGTATTTCATATCGTGATATACACGAACATTGAATTTCGCACAGTGATCTTAAACAGTAAATTCTGCACTGTGACTGAAGCGGACAGATGAAAAAATTTTGGACAAGAATCCAAATTTGTTTACGAATTTGTATGTATTTTTAATTATTCACAAAAAATGAAATTTAACAATGCAACTAATAAATTAAAAAAAAAAGTAATTTTTCCACGATAGATCCTAAAGGAATGGTATGGCACTTCTTAAAAAGATTACAAAATTAAAAGTAGCAGTTCGTTGCAAACAAAACTATAAAATTCTGAAACTATAATGAGCGATATAACCGAATACGTACGAATCTCAGGATATATTATGACGTTTTTATTATATATTACTTTGAAGTTTTACATGCAATTAACAAATAAAACCACGGTTGAAAATTTGTACAAAAAATAAATCTGCTTTATTAATTGTGGAAAGAATGCATATACCTTGGTAAACACTTTCCACTACACAGAATTATTATTGCAACACTCATTTACAGTTAATGTAATGTTTTTCGATTTTTGGCACTCTAGAGAGTGCGGCCATGGAAAAAATTTTCTACAAAAACTAAATTTGGCTCCTAATGCATATGTAATGGTAATTATTCACAAAAAATTAAATTTAACAATAAAATTAATAAATCAATAAAAGAATTCACAATATTCATGCATAAAAATAAGTATTAAATGATTGTTAAATGATTAATAATATCAATTTCCTCCTAATATGCAGTTTTGGCAAAGGAATTTTTCGTACATTGGGATATAAATGTGTAGTGAGATGAACTCCACTTGTCCGCACTGTGCGGTCTGCCGGGGTCAGGGAAAATTCTTCGCCTATATTCCTTTGTACAACACGGTCGAGACACGGTACGCTCTAGCATAGGATTCTGTGGTTCTAGTAGCAAACCCTCACAATGTGAGGCACTTGGTCTTTGTTGCGAACATCTTGGGCTTCGAACACGGTCGGTCCTGTATAGCATACGAAAACGTGACTGATTTTCTGACACTGCGTGAACCATCTCGTATACTCTGACCCTTATTCGTTAATGACTCTTTAACAAAGCCAAGGCGGACATTTTCGCAAAGGAAAATGTCACTTCAAATGACATCAGGAATCGCCCCTTATACGGCTACGACATTTTTGGGACACCCTGTATAAATTGGTGTTTCCTGAAAACGTTTAGGTTCAGTTTAGGATGAAAGACATTTCTAAAGTCCATTTCCCAATGACCCAAAATGTAAATGTGATTTATGTAGGTAATTACTACAAATTTATACAAAATAAAAATTGTCTGCATCATTTGCAAGAAACAGGAGTCAAACAGATATTTCTTTAATAATTTTACAGAATTCAAAATAATATATTGCTACAATGTTTACTCTATATATGTGTACGTTCCAAATGCTTAGCCGATAAAAGTCCCAGAACTATCCCCATTGCCGCGGTGTATACCCGGTGAGGGGCCAAGAAGTTCAGAAATCTCGGCCGGTGAAAAGTGTAAGGTCACATAAATCAAAGAATAGTATCTTCTGGCCGATATGCGTCCGTGGCTAGACTCGTGTTTTGGACATATATCGAGTAAACACTATTCTTTAAAATTCTTCGAATTTTTTTGCTGCTTCAAACCTTAACTTCGTTATACTATAATTGTGTTGTCGTTGCATATAAATTACCGATTTCAGAATGAAAATTTTATAAAGTGTTTTAATCAAGAAATACTATTATAATCTACAGGTTTATTATGTATACCATTTGAAGATACAAACTTCTGTTTATATGAGCGAAAAAATAAACATATTAACGAAAAAGCTCAAAAATATGAATGATAATCTAATAAACGAGGAAGGTGAACAACGAAAAAATTCAATATTTACCATAGTATAATTTAAAAACTTCTCATTGTTTGACAGAATATGGCAATTACAATGATTCTAATTTTAATCAATGTTTTGTTTCGAAAAAATTATATTTGTTTAAAGTTACTGTTATGAATCGGACATTTCATATGCAACGCCCTAATAATTTTTGTTATAAATGCATAAAATCCGCATTCAGGTAATTACGATTGCGAAAACTTCAATCATGTAATTTGGTAACGTGGCTGTGTAAATCCACAAGACCAGAACTAATGAATTTATTATTGATATTAAGTTACAAGTTTCAACTACCACTAAACATCGATGTGTTTATGGTCACGCCAGATATTACATACTGTGTGTATCTATACTTCTCCTTTTTGCAAAGATTGTAATCGATGAATTGAATCACTATGTTGTGAAATGTTGTGCATTTTCTTTTTATGTTTTCATTTGTGCAGCTAACTAAATCTGCGAATTGCTTATCAATAGGCACAATGTTTACGAATGTATAGCATAATGAATAGCGCTGAAAAAGTTATATCATGTCACAACATGATATAAAAAATATAAAATTATATAAAAATCATAATGTACTCTCTCTTCTAACTCTCTTCTACTCTCTCTCTCTCTCACTCTGCTATATTTACACTGCTTTCAATCCCTTAAATGATACTAATTAAACTAATATTTCTAACTTTTATATCTTAACCCTAGAATTAATTAATTTTCTCTTCTAATTATTGACATTTTAATATAAATATTTGTTCATGAGAAATATTTAAATAAACTTCTTCATTCGACCACATGTTCTATTAAAAATCGTAAGATGTCTGAATAAATTTAATATTATTATTATTATTATTATTATTATTATTATTATTATTCGCTTATTTATTAGTCGCGTTTACTGCTCAGTAACGATTAAATATTAGAAGAAACAATTTCAATTCCATTTCTCAAGCTTTGTTTCTCACAACTACTGTGGAGTTGCTAATTACTATCCCTATATAATAATTATCTTTTTTTTTAAACAATAATGAATATTAAAAAAGAGGTATTACAACACGTAATATAAGTCACATGTAAAAATATTGTACTTGCTAAATAAACCACTTGGTTTAAGGCAACAATAAATCAATAAATATGTGTTAACTGATTTCAATGAAAAAAATTTAATATTTCTTTTTCAATATTCATTACACTTTAAAAATAAGTATAATTGATATAGGAAAAATAATTGGTACCCCCACAGTAATTGGGTTCCTTACACTACTTGTAATAAAAGAGAGAATACCGTGTATCAACGAGTAGCGACGAAAGGTTCTCACTTTGCACGCAGCTTTTCTTTTTGCAAGAGCAAAACACGGTTGCGCAATTCAAAGTAATAGTCTTTCGTCTATATAACATGATGGAACATTAATCGATCTTCGGTAAGAATCTTCGATAGCGTACGTGGCCCCTGCGCTCACTTGGAGGAGTGTCCAATAGAACCAGTGACAGAAGATTATAAATAATTCGTACATGCCAACCCACACGTGGGACTGGCCAGTTTGGTCGCGAATGGCACCCGTGTATGCCCATACAGGCGTATAAACGGGCGCCCATTCGAAAATAGCCAATGCCAAATATTTCTTGCGTCAAACTTCCGACGACAATGTGTCGCGACGCGACAAGAGAGAACTTCGAATAACGATTAAAAAGATAACAAATCAAATCGATTTATTCGTTAGTTATTCGTTTATTACTTGAGAACGACAAATAAATCGACTTTATCCGTTATTTTTTATTTGAATACAGTATTATTCGTCATTCGATAAATAAAACGTTACAATTTTATGGTTAGCTTAGTTTGTCGCGAGAAAAACGTCACAAAAATCGGTTTTTATCTTTTGTAACCATCACGGATGGTAACCATCATGAATAATAATCATAACAATATATCGGTACAATAAAAATATAAATTTTGTATCTCTAGAACTTCCATGTGAAATTTGCATTTTTTCGATTTTTTTTTCTTTTTGAGGTTTTTGATTTTTTGGAAGCACGATGTCCAATTTAAAAATCTAAAACGAATTGCAATGTATGTATTTGGGTGCTTGACATGTTTCAGATTTTTCTCATCATTTCTAAACATCATTAACGAAGGAAAGTAGGCGAAAAACTGATTTTTCGATTTTACCCCTTAAGTACCCTTCCGATTGAAATAGGGGGTTGAAATTTTATACAGTATGTTTTTTCTTAATGCCCTACCGTATGACCCATCGACCACATAATTCGACTCAAGGGCCTCCCAAGTGGCCTCCGGATGCGCTCAATCCTTGTGTCTTATGAAAACGCTCAAAAATTTTATTTACAGCTATACCCTTTTAATACTATTTGTTGTATAGTCAATCCTGAATTCGGCAACATCAATAGCTGTTAAATCAGAATGCAACGATTGTGATACTGCACTAATAAACATATACATTTTCATTTCACTTATACTGAATATTTTTAACTCTTACTTCTCTTCCTACTCAATAATGGCGATACAGAATTTCTAAAATATTCATTTGTCACAGTTGTCAAACTATGTAGAATTGCTCGTATTGCATGATGATTAATTCTTCATTATTACAATAGTTTACTGACTACCGAATAGTTTCTTTCATTTTACTATTTAATATTTGGGACGTTTTTCTTGAAATGAAACGCATCCAATATGAATCAAATATTGATGTGATTATATTTATTGCACAACAAAATCTATTTTTTATTTTTTCTTATGAAACTTTTATCAACGCACTCAGCACATTTTCTTGAATAAATATAATATCAAATCTATAAATAAATATATAATAATTTGGAATAAATATATTACAAATCTACGGTAATTATAACTAAAGTCAAAATTTTGTATCCATATTATATTGAGATCGGTGTAATTTTCGAAATAAAAAGGTGTGGCGAATATGTTGGTAAAATTTTTATAAGAATTCTGAAGTTTTTATAAACGAACAATAAGTTTATGAAAGAACTAAAATTTTTTTAATTTATGAGGTTAAACTCCGGTTAAATTAGTAGGTATAATTTAAAACACTGACAAGATTAGAAGACTAGCTAGAGTATTAAAAAGAAAATAATTTTATAATTAGTTCCTGTGTGTTGCAATTGAGACACAAACTTTTTATTTTGCATAAAGATCTGCAGTCTAAATGGTTAGGATATTTATGATATTACAAGTTATTATATTTTATCATAATATGTTTCGCAGCGAAATTATTCGAATCGACCAAACTCGAGAAATATTGTCTCGCTGTTCAACAAACGACGACTAACACAAACGGATAACGAATAAATTATTTGAGATGAATAACAATGAATGCACGATTAAACTTTTATCATAATGACGCCCAACTCTCCGCGCGGCGCCCCACTCGAAGTTGAGGAATTCGCGGTTCACAACCATGTGCACCAGGAAGAAACGCGTCTACCCGAGCCAGAGGCACCGGCTCGGCTCAGCTCGGCTAGAATTAGTCTACCTATTGGCTCAACAATTTCAAGTTGTACCGCTTGATGCACACCCAACAACTGTGTTTAATTAACTGAAACTTTCCACCGTTCAGTCTTCTCCACCCGCCGTTTGACCTACGTCCATCCTTCACCTTTTCAACTTAATTGTCACCGTCAGTGTCGAATGTCAACGCCAGAAAGTCTCAAAAAATCAAACTAAAATTAGTCGACCCTTTGTACTATAGAGTCAGACTCGTGACGAAGATTTCGAATAAAATCTATTAAATATGTACAGTCAGGCTCGTAATTGACGGCACACCCTTATACCAGAAGTCAGCAAAAGTAGTGCATCACGAATTCTCACTCGTCACAAATATTATCCGTACTACATTAGCCTTCACCAGAAATTACATGGCAAATACACTTTAGTACTTTTATACTCAGAATACGCCAATCTATCGAAATCGAGCTCAAAAAATTGGACATACATTTTCTCTACGCCTCCACTTGCAAGAATATCATTTATACCATATTATGTAGTTTCTGAAACCCTACAACTTCTAAATAACATTTTCTCGTATTGTTTGCAATAACCAAGATATTCAAGTGGCTAGAGCTCGTGGAACACACTGTATACAGGGTTATTATTTGAGAACTTTCCAACCGAATATCTCGAAAAGTATTAAAGATATTAAAAAAGTGTAAAACATGTGTCCAAGTATTCCCAGGGGGGAAAGAGGGGGCCAGTATCAATTGTTTATTTGGGTTACGTTCTCAAGGTCATTTGGAGGTCAACTTTGTTTTTCAAATAGAAACCTATATTTTTTATTGTGGGATCTTATTGTACGTAAAGAGACCATTTTCGTACGATACTTTTTTTTATCTGCGTACTAGTTTCGGAGAGAATTAAAGAGAAGTAGAGCGAGTCACACTTATACTGCGAGTAAGTTTGTAATTTCTTTATAACAATAACAAGTTTTCAAAATGTTCTCTGTTGTTTTCTAACCAATAATACAGACGATTCTCAAATTCTCAACGAACATTTTTGAACGTATCTGTTGGAATAGCTCCACATTCCTGTACAATTCTGTGACGCAAATCGTTAACGCTTTCTGGTTATGTTTTATAAACAACAGACTTTAAGTGTCCCCACAAAAAGAAGTCGACTGGATTTAGATCTGATGATCTTGGTGGCCACTCAATAACACTTCTTCTACCGATCCATCTTAGTGGAATTTGATTGTTTAATCACTGGCGAACTGGTGACGTGTAATGCGGGGCTGCACTATCATGTAGAAAATACAAAAGTTCTTTGTTTAACAAAAAATTGCCGTTTTCATCTTTGTAGTTTTCAAGACTTGCTGTTATAAGTGGACTGAAGGCAGCACGGCCGGGGGTTCGAGGGGGACCATGGAGTCTGGAACATTCTAGACCCCTAGTAACGTGTCATTGATAAAGTTAGCTACGAGTCCGTATAAATACCGGTAGATTACGGCCGCCCGCAGGATGGGAGAGTATGAAGCAATGCTATCGGACGCCCAGCAGCCCAGGAGAGGACAGGGGTTGCACCTGGACGCCTCTCTGGATACATGGGAGAGGCATCGCGTATTATATATCTAGTAGGATTTACAGTAAATCTCTTTCTTCAATTTGGTTCTTTTTTACATTTGTCACCGATCCTGTTTCCTGAAACTTTGCAACTAATTGTAACACATACGTATGAGAAATATGTGTATCAAGATGTCTCTCATTAAACGTAGCAGTAGTTCGACGATCACACCCATCAGCTCCATAAATAAAAATTATTTCTACTCGTTCTTCCAAAAAATACACCATTTTATAGAATTAATTGTACTGCGATATAGTATCTCTTATTACGATGATTCACACTTGACTAAATAGTACAATCTTATGTTGAAAGACTGACAATATAAACAAGAGATCAATGGAGGACAATTTTGTTTTCAAACGGTACGTGCTAGCACAGCTAGAAAACATCAACAATTTACGTCAAAGAATTTTACACAGTTATATGCCTCGCTCTGTTTCTTTTTAAATATCTCCGAAACTAGTGCGCAGATAAAAAAAAGTATTCTACGAAAATTGCTGATCTTTTTACAATAAGATCCATAATAAAAAATATAAGTTGAAAAATCAAAGTTGACCTCCGAATGACCTTGATAACGCTACCCAAATAAAAAACTGATACTGCGCCCCTCTTTCCCCCTCGGAATCCTTGGACACGTGTTTTACACTTTTTAAATATCTTTCATACTTTTCGAGATATTCGGCTGGAAAGTTTTCAAATGAACACCCTGTATATGTATATTTCTAGTATGCATACGTGTGGTAATGTATAGTGATGTAGTATAATTCATATGCTCGTGTGAGCACGTATTCCCCAGAACTGCATTTTATCGATATAATTAATACTGACATTTGTGTATCATCACCCTCGTGTATTCAAGGGACGTTTACAATTCTTTATTTTTCAGACTTAATACTACTTTATAGATTGTTAATATTCCATACCGTCAAAGCAAAAATCATGAGCATTAGAAAACGATAATTTTTAACAGATTATGAAATCTATAACTTTTTCTTTGTACATCAGGGATGGCCATTTTTTAAAGGATGGTCATTAGCACTCACTTCTCTAAATTTGGTTACTAATGTATATATACAGGGTGTGCTAGACCACCCGTTCACCCCTATTAAAATGGTGGAGAGTGATTTTTATTGAAAACTAAAAAATTTTAGTAACTAATTCGAGTACGCTCTACCGAATGATAATAGTTGCAATTTCTGGTACTAACCGGAAATAGAATTTTCAAACCGGAAGTTGTTTTTTTTTTAATGGGACTTGATATTTTTTATTGCATATTCAAATTGTACGCAAAAAAATGTAAAGATTTTGTCTCAGACGTTTTTTTCAAAAATGCTTCCATTGGACGGAAAATGAATTCCAATGTATGAATTCACATTTTTCAAATTAAGGATGTAATTTTTAATAATGAATTTCACACATCACAAAACAAATAGTAAAGGGCAATATCTTCTCTTAACTAAATTAATAAAGAACTTAATAGAAATACACTATGGAAATAAACAAAAGAGTAACAAGGATTAATTTTTGAAATAAACAGGAAATAATTAGGTATCTAATATTGGTTCATCTAACTTGAAAAAAAGAGTGTAAATGGAAAAGTGTTTAATCTGTTTAGGTTTATCCTGTTTTTGAAAGAATCGACATCACGAAAAATTTCATCAGCATTTAACAATTGCTTCTTTTATTCTTTCTATCATATTCTCTCTTCTCGTTGGGCGTTCCTGATACACCAGGTCTTTCATTCTTGCCCAAAAATAATAATCAAGGACGGTCAGACGACCGAGGACGATATCCTTGAGTAACCCTTTATCCACAGGGTATTCAATAGCAGTTGCCAGAAGCAGCTTAAAAAATCGTTTTTTACATAATAATTCCAAGCAAAATCATAAGATTATGTTACTGAGGGTTAATTAATTGGTTCAAAGTTGAAATTGCTATTGTTGGGTTGTTTGTATCGGTTGAGTTTGGTATGAATGAGTTTGAACAGATTGTAGAGTGAGTGTGAAGAGTGAGAGTTGGCTGAGCTAGAGATAGAGGTTAGGATCGCCGCGTGTGAGAGATATTGTGTCTGAGTGAGTACAGTGAAGTCTCATTACGGGTCAGTGCCAAACTTACAACTTGAAGTCAGTGGAACTACCTGCACCACTGCGGTGAGGGGCTGAAGCTCGAGAGCCATCTCTCGAGCTAAACGCAACATTGTATCGGAGAAAGACATTTTCTCAGTCTTCTTGTCACTATCGCTTAGTAGTCATAGGCTTTTATGACTTGTAGACGGATAAGACTCTTAGGTTTCCAGCGTGCTCTGTGTATTTCAAATGCGACGCTCGGCGACAACCTCAGATTTCGTCTAAGAATCAGTCACCAGAACGGCGCAACTGACTCGTGACGAGTATTCACTATATAGAGCGTATTGAGTGTTGCATTTATATATCATTTACATTATTGTTATTAAACTAGTTATAAAGAAACCTATGTGTCTCATAATTATTGAACTTATTTCCAACAGCGTTGCTATTAAGAAGCTTATCAAGAAATATTTAGCTATGAATCATAATTAAATTAACTAATTTAGCTATGATTCGGTTGAAAAAAATTCCATGACAGAAACAAGAGATTCGTTAAATTGATTATTGGGCGCTGAGTTGCAACGCTTTGCAGAGAGTTTAGAAAGTGATGTATTAACCGTAACAGTTTTAGAAAACCGTGTTATTTTTGTAGTCGGAACGGTGCCATACCGGCGAAATACGCCGTTTAAGATACACCTTATATATCGTTCGTTGAATATTTACATTCGTTATTGGCGAGCCCGAGTGGTCCACAGCTTCGTGCGTGCGATTGCGTTATTGAAATGCGTCAATTGGGAAATTTTACTAAAAGAGATCGTTGAACAGCGGCGAAAATTCTGTTAATTTATTATCCTACTGTGTGGATACTCATGTGCAATCGTTGGTACAATAAGCTTGACTGGTACGCCTACTGCTAATAACAATGTAATTACTGCTAATTACTACTACCTCAGAGCGTAAGCATTAAATTTATAATTATAGCTCGCAATTCACCGTCAGTAACTTGTTCAGCAATTTGTCTTGTTGATAGAATGACTCTGCTATGAAAATAAATACACTTCGAAATATTCTTTCAAATAATAATCCCAGAAGAAATTAGACTGTATTAGCCGGCGTTATTTAATGATTAATTGAATGGCGTTATTGAATCAATGAGATTTTAGTACGAAGTATACAATTTTTTCATGATATGCAATAAATTTTAATACCCAAACTATCTAAATTACATTGTCCAACAAAATCAAACTTTTTTGGAGTTTTGCAATACCTGTTGGGTGATTCTTATACACTTTGTTATCCTAAAACTAAATCTGAAAGCAGAATTCCTCTATCACGTAACGTTTTCGAAAAATTTTGGTTTTTGTAAAAATGCCCAACGTGTTACGCAAAAAGTAAAAAAGGCGACAAAGTTCAAATTTGAGTCAGGAGATAGAGGGAACTCTCCTCTACATATTCATACAGCCAATTATATTTTTATGTACTTCCTAATAGTTGTAAATGGTTGTTAAAGTTTAAAAATGTGCCGACGAGGGTACTTTTTACGCTCTATTTTTGTATTTATGTGAAAAATCCTTTATCTAGCAGGAATTTACTATACAGGAATGCATTCTACAGACATTTCTGGTAAAGAAACCATTCACGAAAAGTATTTGGTTCCCTTAGTATAGGAGAAGATTAAGAAAATAGTCATTGACAGCGTGTGCGCGACGCGTTCGCGCCAGACGGCCCTTGCAGCCTTTTCTCGGCTCGCCAGGGCCGTCGCTATGCATAGTCGACGTTGGTACCACTCAAGTATGTCTTTGTTTACTTTAATTATGTTCCACCAATCCGGCCATCTTGACTTTTCAACTTTTGTATATATTAAATAGGTAACAGAACATTGGTCTTGAATTATTTGGAAGTGGTCACTCGAATGGTTGCTTGCAACCCCCACCCCTAAAAAATTAAATAATTTTTGTTTACTCTTAATAATTTGATCACAATAGTGAAAAAAATATATGATATGAAGGAGGTAAATTCGAATATTTTCGTTTTATTCCATCTGAATATCTTAATTAACAACCGAGAAAAAAATGATACAGTTAAGGGTATTTATCCTCATATTATCCTTAAATGAAGCGTTAGCGACTTATGTGGGATTATCTTTCAACCTAAAACCATTGTTTTCCACACAATACCGATAAAAATCGTGGCCGGGCCGCTGGACCATTCTTAGCCTGCTAGGCCCTTCAGGTGGTACAGATTCACCCTGAATACGACTGTTTTGCATTTAATCTAACTATTCTTATCATAAATGCATAAAATCTTTTGGAACTAGGTAAAAATTAATTATCAATATAAAGGTAAAACAAAAACGTTAGAATTATTATAATTAATCAAATTATTTGTAGTATGCGATAATAATTGTCAGAATTTCGTTAAGAGCGAATTATTTTGATATTGTCTCTTAATTTTTTGACGTGTAACGGGCATGATTTCAAAATTTGATACAAATAAAGATTATGTATATGTTTGCCAGTTATACCTGCGGTAATTATATAAAAACTAAGTATATTAAAAGTTACGTTAATTAAGTTACGAAAGAAGTATCATTATTACCATTATGTATTTCATAAGAAAGCAGAGTAGAATTTGAGGTATCGCGATAATTCGTTCGCTCGAACTTGTCCGATTCATTCCGAATCCGCCCGACGAAGTCAACCATCCAGTCCGAAACTCTCGCATAGCCCGAAACGCTCGGGCCGCCCGATGTGTCATGAAGTATCGCGCGCCCGAATTGAGCCCGCCCCACTTTCTGCGATTCTACCTGAACCCCAATATCGTTCGGCCCGCACATGCCTAGAGTCCACGAATTAGCAGAAATGTCTCGCACTGACATTTCGATATCTTCAAAGGTTCAATACAAGATTTTTGGGACACCCTGTATAAAAACATATATTAGTATTGCACCAAAAAATCTATAGTGTTAAGGTACAAATTGGTATAAATTGTTATATGTAAATACAATCATTTTGGCGTATTACAAATCACGTTAATTGCTGTATCACTCGTACTTGGATGACAATATTATATATTGATATATAATATATATTATATTGCATATTGATCTGGTATATTGATCTGCGAAATACGAGAGGATTGAAAGAATAATTATAATTATAAATTTTGAGATCTCAGTTTATGTTTCGGTACAATATATTATACTATATAAGAAAAAATAAATATAATAAAATAAACATATAATAATAAATTTATTATATTATTATGATTTTAACTAATTTTTATAATTGCTCAGTCCACAGGTAACATGTTGATGCACACATATAGTGCCAAAGAATTTCTTAAACGTTTGTCTGTTCCGTTCTGTAAATATTTAGCAGAATGTAAACATTCGTAAATATTGTTTTAGCGTCTGAACTACAAAGATTCAATTTCAAAATCATAAAATCGCATTGTTTTACATGAACTCTACCAGTAATAACAGTATGTTGCAATCAAATATTACGAATCGAGATCGAAACTTTGCTTTGGCATCATTCCTTTATCACACACGTTTTTAAGTAAAATATTGTAGAACCTGTTTATACAAGTAGTTCCTGCAATTTTATTAAACAAAACTGGAATAAATGGAGGGACGTAATATTTTTTTTTTGTTTTAATTTATGTTATATATTTTTTTATTGTTATATTTAGCAATTTAATATTACATTATTTCTAAATAGTATAGTCCTTGAACTATTTTTAACGTTACTGCAGTCTTTAGTTAACATGCTATTACAATGTGCTTCTTTCACACGGCCTTGAAACATATTTTTCCATATTTTGTTAGACTTTTCCTCACTATGGTTGCTCAACTAGGCTATTATATTAACGGATTAATCTTTAGCACGTTTCTTTATCTCTTCTTTCCCTCTTTAGAAGAGGAAGAAGGTATAGCGATTTTCTTATTTCGGAATAAAAAGCGTCGTCTTATATCGGAATAAAATTGTGCGTATAGATGGTCGCCGAGCTTATCCCCACCGCTACCGTGATGTGTCACGAATGACCTCGGCACAGTATACGGAGGGTTAATTAAAACAAGTTCGTGTAAAAGTAGCGGTGTTGAATCGAAAAATAAAATCACAGGCTATCGCATTAATTTATACTTTCAACTTTTAATACCTAATGTCGCTAATGTTATTCTATGGACAAGATATTTCGCTGATTAAATTAATAATTAGGGGGGAATAGACTAATTTAACACGTTGAATGCTACGTCACCCATATGTAGGTGACGGAATTATTTGTCGAAGTTTTAAAAGTAATTTTTACGTTGATATATTCATTGTACTAAAGATTAGGACCTGTAACATGCAAGAAAGTTGAAGGACTACTCAGTATTATACATTTAATGTTTTCAATTTTTATTTCATTAAATAACTTACTTTGATTTTATGGAATTTTTGGGGTTTCTAGTTTGGCGATGAGAGTGTTAAACTAGCACCTAAGTTTAACCACCATATGTTTTAACATAGCATAGTTAAATATTTTTTAGCGGATTCGGATATTCTTGGGTAATTGTGTGTCCTTGCCTTCCACCATTCATATGGATCCAAATCAAACCGTAGTTGTGGCTCAGAGATGTACATTTCAAATTCGGCATCTAAATTATTAACATCATTTATTTCATCGTATAGAAATTGAACACACTCACTTCTCGAACAGGAGAGTCTTTGAGCAAACATTTCACTTTTTGTTTCATGTTCAAGATTTGTATACCGTGGATCTAAAAAGGGAGCTATATGGAACAGTGAAATAGTATCACCGTCATTCCATTCGAATTTGAAACATTTTGTAATTTCGGAAATTAATGATTCCTTTATTGTAGCCAAAATATCATTATCACATATGTTTAAATGTTTTTCGATGACTTTTTTTTATTATAGGTCTCACCATTGAGACACAAGATTGGCTTTCGCTACAAAAAAGTGTTGTTACTATGTGAAACGGTTTCAAAATCTGTAAAGATTTCTATTATTGTCCATTCGCATTCACAAATTTCGAGACATTTTGCCATGGTTGAAGTGATGACGGTCCGGTCTGCTAACACATTTAACAATGCGCATCTATTTCTGCGTAAGATATTTTATTATGATATTATGTAAAGGTCAATCCGACGTAAACAACGCGCAATCTTTGCTGAAACACGTAATTTTTAAACTTCCACATTTCATCTGCTTCAACATGATTATTCTTACTCAAGGTCATTTCAAGGTCAAGAAGGTAGTATCCACTAAATTCAGTTTTTTATTGTCTATCATACTACCGTAAAAAAATATACTATTCCATTTAAAAAAACATCGGCGACCTTGAAATTTCATTAAAAAACACGACGTAAAAAAATTTTTTCTTCACCATTATATTTCCCCTGCAATAGTGTCACTTTGTCATCTGAAGTTTTCTGATAGGACTGTAAATACGAAAGATATTTAGGTGTTCCCATTTATGTGGGACACCCTGTATATTAGTACACGTGAACACGTGAATACGTGTATCCTCAATACACGTCCAAAACCATGATCTCTTATTTTCAGACTCGCTCGAAGTATTAATAAAGAGAACCATATCATGTGCAGTGAGTAGTCATATTATTAAAACCATCGTGCTGTATAAAAGATTTTTCAATTTGATAAATAACATTGTCAAATTTTGTTACCAAATGTGAATATTCAATTTGTAAACGTGAATACTTTGCAAAACAGTAAAACATATTTTGTGTAGCTAGGGTTTTATTTAAAAATTGATTTTTTAAGGTTTTATATCGCATCAACTGCTAGGTTATTAAAGACATCACAGACAAGGATGGGTTATATTGTTTAATTTATCAATTTGGTTTATTGATTGTTTCAGAGTAAACACATCAAATCATGTGAACAACTCAAATAGTTTCACCAACCACCGTATTTTATTAAAGTATTATATTAAATGTGTCATAAAAAAGTGAAAAATATTCAATATAGCTGGTGTTTCATTTTAAAATTAATTGTTTCAGTGTAAACACATTAATTTGCGTGACCAGCTCCAATAATTTCATCATCTACCGTAGTTTATGATGATTTAATCTTGTATCGCAAAATAGGTAATAATACGCTGATGCCAACATACACTCCCCCAAAAACTTACAGCATCACCTCTACGAACCCGAGAAATTGGGTCAATTTTAAAGTGATCATAACTCCGGTAAAAATTGTTGTACCGATATTGTTAAAAAATCATTTGGAAGCTTGAAGCCTCTACTTTCAGATACTTTTTCACAATTTCACCTACATTGCTTTTTAACCACAATTATAGCGTTACAAAGAAGACTTTGACAATTATAAAATATTTTGTTCAACTTTCAGACATCACATGGGGAGAGATAAATTTCCTAATAAATTGCATTACCATCGTTTGAAAATGCTTGCGTTCCTGTACAAAAAACGTGGTGACAAGGTACCTTATGGCAAGCGGCAATCGGCGTACCTCGGTTCGTATTCGGGTGTTTTCGTCACTTGCGTCGGTAGGTGCGCATGCGAATAGATAACACGCTTGAGCTGAACACTAACGCTATTAGCCTTATGTTATGTGAACCGGTAACTTTAAACACATTTGCCATAGGTAAAAAACTGTCGCAACAGGTTCATCAGGGCTCAATCGAATCGGCAGAATCTCAGCGTTAATCTGGTTTTAAGATGTGGGTATTTCGACCATTTCTCGCTGAGATATAGCGACTTGAATGAAAAATGGAAATTATGCAAATTTTAAGCATATTTTTAGAAAGACCTGGTATATCAAAATGTATAATGAAATTGAGAAAAAGAAAAAGAATGCCTTCAAGAGAAAGAAATGCTCTTTTTGCACAAGATTCTACAATGATTTTTTCGCTTTCTAGGGCTAATTAAAGTCAGAAAGACCATTTTTGCATCAATATTGCATAACTCGAACAAAAAGAATCGCACTACGTTCGATTTTTTTGCACAAGAAAGCAAGCATTTTCAAATGATAGTAACGCAATTTATTAAAAAATTTATCTCTCCCGATATGATGTCAGAAAGTTGAACAAAATATTTTGTAACTGTCAGTCTTCTTTGTAACGCTATAATTGGGGTTACAAACGTAGGTGAAATTGTGAAAAAGTATCTGAAAGTAAAGGCTTCAAAGCTTCCAAATGATTTTTTAACAATATCGGTACAACAATTTTTACCGGAGTTATGATCACTTTAAAATTGGCCCAATTTCTCGGATTCGTAGAGGTGATCCTTTAAGTATTTTGAAGAGTGTAGTTGGCTCAGCACGAGAGCAAGTCGGAGACAAAAAGAGAGATACAAGTTTCCTCGTGGTTTAACATTGACCAATCGTATTGCCGGTTAAGGGAATTCCAGCTGTGAGATACTTTACAAGCTGTGTTGTAAACGCCGTACTGGAATGAGATCTGCTCGGGTTACACGATCTGTTTTCTCGCTTTTTCTTCTTTACGTGTGTTTTTATCGGTCGTGGATCACGTCGATTACATCATTGCCCGACCAGACATAATGACGATGCCATGGTCATGGCGGAAATTTCCTTCCCGCGACACCAAAACTCGAGGACAAGAAGATAAAGGCTACAAATGGCACAATCGCGCCAACGTCGCTCGGGCCTCGATCAATGAACTATGAACTGGCCTGTCTACCGCACATGCAACTGTTAAAATTGCGAGACAGATGATCGATAAAGAAATTTCGCCCAAATACGTTATCTACTTTCAAGAATGAGATTGAAGGATTTTTCCAAAGTTATCCGTTGATACCCCGTCGCCAAGGCTCGAGGTAATCGATGGAAACAATTTTGATATAACTTTGATCCTGTGCCAATGGAATCTGTAGCGAAATCAAGAAGCATTTTAACACTAAATAGAGTCTTTGCTTGATAAATGTCCCAAATATCTAGCCTGTAATTGTCCTAGAACTATCTCCACTACCGTCGTGTATACCCCGTGAGAGGCTTCTAGAACTTCTCTGTCCTTTGCAACGTTCGGTAATGGTTCAAAGAGTAGTATCTTCAATCCGATAATTGTCTCTGGTCAGATTGTCCCACCCATGCTTTGGACAATTATCGAGTAGACACTGTACCCGATTCTCGAAAAAGTTTTTACATGTAAACTGTGATTGTTTCGTAAAAAATGATCCTAAAACAATTTGAACTCATTTTAAAGCTACAGTCTTTTTTTATATAAGACGTTGACTTGGGACGGCTTCCGACGTATTACAGATTAGGGTACCTATTCGGCTCGACATTGTTTTCTTTATAGGTCCTAGAAAGTTGTCCGGCCTGAAAATGAACGCTGTTTTGCGACTGTAGAGACTTCAAGCTTTTGACTGGGAGCCTTGCACTGGGAGCCATCGATTCTAGCCTCATAATGTCCCTTTAGAGGGTGCATCCGAGTGCAAAGTTAAAATGAGCCCAGGCTTATGGTTGTACTACTTGTTTTTACCAAAAATACGGGAAACCATCAAATCAAAGTGACCTGTTGAATGAAACAAAAACTTAGTAATCGAGATTTGTAATATTAATTACTTTTCCAGGCCTGCTTCATTTTTCAGATAGTAAGCAAAGACATTCTGCATCACGGTAAAAATTATCTAAATCACTAAGACATCGCTCACTACTGACGAATGAGTAATAGTTGTGCCAACTACCGTAAAGACTTTTTATTGTCTTTAACTCCGTATCATATGACACATTCTATCTTGTCAATGCACGTAAGCGAAAGAATTATTAATACTTATTGCAACCTCTCGAAAGCAGTTATCAGTTCTAACAATTCTTTAGAAATGGTGTCTTTGACCGAAGAACATTTATACGTTACTTGGCAATCCTCCTACTTCGAATTATGAATCACGACGACTCTTACTACTATTTACACCCCCCAACAAAAACCGAATATCTGTTGGACTATTTTTAAAGCTTAATGAATATTAAAAAATAAATATTAAATTTTTTTCATTAAAAAAAATTTCGGAAATCCTTCAAAGCAATGGCTTCGTTTTCCAGATATTAATGAAAAACAAGGACCAATTAAAGCGCGGGAATACCGATCGGACTCCGGCTCGACAACAGGTAGCGTTGCTATTGGCCGAGTCAGAATCGGGTTTTTCGTTAATAACTCTTTGACAAAGACACGAACATTTCCGTAAAGGAAAAAATTGCTTCAAACGACCTCAGAAACCAACCCTTAAAAAGTTTTCCGACAATTTTGAGATAAAAATATATATGTTATATATCCCTTTTTTTAAATATTCATGATACTTTAAAAATAAGTATTATTTTAATACTTTATTATGTTTATTTTTAATAAGTATTATTACTTTAAAAATAAGTAATATAGGCACGGTACCCCCACAGTAATTGGATCCATTACCCTATACTGAAAAGAAAACGATTATTCTAAATGTTTAAGGAATTACAGAAAACAGTAATTCGTTCATGGAATACTTTTGATTAAATCGTGGATGTTCACCTAATTTTCGGTTTTGAAAAGCAAATTGTCAGTCGATGTTAATGAGAAATTTATTTCCTGTACGAAAGATTTTGATACATCCAAAGTAATATAAAAATTATAAATAACGTTAGTACAGTGTTTATTTTACATATGTTCCAAATGCCCAGCCGATAGAAGTCCTAGAAGTATCACCACCGTCGCGGGGTATGCTGTCCTTTTCTACGTTCTGCGTGGATCAAAGAATATTGGATAGATATATCCCTGGCTAAACCCATGTTTTGACATGTATTGAGTAAACATTGTATAACCTCTATTTTGAACGAAGAATAAAATATGTTATAACACCATAAGTATTTGCAGTCTACTTATAATTATTACTAATGCTAATAAATACAAACTGTAACACAGGTCTGTTATATAAATAAGATATATAAACTTGTAATTGTTCTTACGAAATTTACGAGTAAATGATTATGAAAGTTGCAATATCAGTAAAAGTATTGAAAGATGTACATAGCTACCATTTACCAACAATTTGATGATTTCTTGTTTTATCCAATTATTAGAAATCCTTTGAAATAATTTAATTTTTTTACATTTATAATTTTTTGTAGCATTAACTGCTAGGTTATCAGCAACATTATAAAATAAGAAACGATAGTTTATATTATTTGCTTAATGAGTTTGGTTTCTTTGATAAATTTAAGTGGGTGGTTAATTTTTTTAGCACTAATTTCACAAATAAATCATAATTAAAATGCCAATTTCGCGCATTTATGACGAAAATAAACAGGCGCCATTTAAAATAGTACACAAATTGTTACGAGCATCTAAACACATCGACGTGTACCATTTTCAACTTATTAAAATGATTAAAGGGAAAAAGAACTTTTTATTTGACCTTTTATATTTCCTGGTTTATAATATAATTGCCGACATTTAATTATATCTGTATGTTTAGTATATTTTACATATTTTATACTCATACTAGATTATACATGATTCTGTCAAGCGCATTTTAGTTCTTTTGGATCACTAGAAGTAAAAAAATATAAGATAAATATTCCCTATGTAAGATTGTAACGGGTGAAAACCTGAACATAATAATTATAATAATAACAATAATAAATAATAATTAATTTTAAAGAAAATGGCTGTAAATTTTTAGCCTCTTTCTAATCTTGTTTTTATTAATAAATATTATTTAATGTTAAACAGCAATAATAATAATAATAAATGATAATAAATTTTAATGAAAATGGCTGTTAATTTCTAGCCTCTTTCTAATTTTGTTTTTATTAATGAATATTGTTTGATATTCTTCCTAGTTTAGTTATTTTATTGGAAAATAACAAAAAAATAGTTCTAAAAAATGATGTTGCACCATGTTCAATGTTAATGATCGAGGAAATATGTACGCCACGTAGGAATCCAAACAAAATGGCTAACATTGAGATGTAGTGTCACAACCATCAACGGCAAACTATGCGATTGATACTGATAATTGCTTAGATATTATATAGACACATATTATATATAGATAAATTCGAAATGAAACTGTGTAAATCCGTTTTCAATGAAATACTCTCTCATCCAAGAAAATAAAAGAAATATATTTTTTGCAGTTGTACATCAAAAAATATAAAATATTCGAAAGTTTGAATAAATTTGCTAATGATCAGAGGGAATGATGGAAAGTTTTAAATCAGTTTTGATGCCAATCGAAGACTTCAAAATACAACAGCGATAACACAATAGCTCGATCGAATGAAATAAGCGCAATTCTGCGATCTAGAATAGTGACGTTATCTCGTCACTATCGAATTCCTTTGGCTTCTGATTAAAAAAGATAAAAGAGTTTCAAACTTTTCCGACAGCCAAAGTATAGAGCCAAGGATAGATAAATGCAAGACTACAAATAACACACTTGTACAGGGCGATTCAATAAAAATTACTGACTTTATCATTATTACTTACTTATTAGCTTTATCAAAAAATGTTAGCATAGGGCCTGAAGAAATCGAACCGTGTCTTTCTAATGAGCCCCTTCGGATACAATAAATTTCATTTCAAACATTTTCTAATAAAGTCAATAAATAATCATTTCAGGTGATAATTTTTACGGGCTCAACCTGTCTTATGAGATGTTAAATAATAATTATTAATTATATATGTATTTCAAGTAAGATACTGTATTCACATTATGCAATAACATCATAGACAAACATTAATTTTACTTCTTGACCACGGAAGAATCGTGAAAACGTTTTATGCAAACAAATACATTAAATGTTTCAGAACAACCGTTGCAGTTTTATATCAAACTTATAATTTTATAAGAACTCTAACTTCATTATTTAAAGACACGAATTATTATCACGATATGCGTACCGGATTTTACATAATTTGATTATAATATTGAGTTGGAACGAAAGTTCAGGGTATTTTTAAATAAAAATTCGAATATAAAATTAAGATATTTATTTGTAGGTTTATTCAATGCAAAATGACCTCAAAACTGGCAAATGGTAATAGACAGAACGGAAAATATGTTATCGAATATATCTCAATTCTATCTTTGAATTTTACAAATAATAATATTATTACAAAACACTAAGTCTTAAAAAAAAACACCTACATATTTTAGTATCACGCCAATATTAATAAAAATAAAATGAATAAGATCAAATCCAAAACAGTGAAGTCATTTAAAAAACTTACAAGTACTGTTCCATTTTTACCAGATAATTATAATTATTAAGAAAAGAAGATAGCTGCCTATGTAGCTGCTATAGCTCGAATTTAATGCAGACAATTTTTATTGTGTATAAAACTCTGCTGTTTAATGATTATATTGACTAATTTTAAGACTTTAAAATTACATACTTTTCTAATATACATTTGATGTCACAAAGAAACGCATTGTATAAGAATTGTCAGGTTCAGGATTCAAATCTGTTCCCATCCCGTCAAAATCTCGCACATGTAGAATAATATGTAATAATATGTAATAATATGTACATCTACTTGCATAAGGCTTCGTTTGGCGCTAAATAACTCGTTCGCGAAATCGTTAAAGGCATTTCTACCACTCGCCGGCTATCCTTGATAGGTAGACGCAACTATGGGAAAATTTTCTCACTCTCAATTGTCAAAGTGAACAAAATTATTGTATTGCATGAACGGCGCAGTACAAGCACCTTTCTACCACGTGTCACTGTACACCGGCCAAGATTATTGAAGTGTCAAACGTTTCAGCGCCGAATCGTTCGTCAATATTTGCTCAGACATCGTTGTCCCCACTTCTGTCCCTTTTGCTTCCGATACGAGTCGGCAAGGTTGACGGAGACCCGTTTCAAGCAGTACAGTGTTTACTCTATATATGTCGCAAATACCTAGTCGATAAAAGTCCCAAAACTATCTCTACTGCCGCGGGGCATTCTCCGTGAGGGGCCATGAAACTTGAGAGACCTCGGTCGCTAAGGATTGTAACACAATGCGGGTCGAGTATACCAGTGTGAGACCAGGAGACCACTACTAATCCATTAACAAAACTTCCTTATTTTTCATTATTTCCTATTTTCACTATTGTCCTTTTCTACGTTCGGCGTAGATCAAAGAATAGTATCTCCTGGCCGACATATGTCCCTGACTAGACCCGGGTTTTGGACATATATCGAGTAATCACTGTATCTCCAGAGCGAATGTGAATTATCTGTCGCTCCTTCGAGAAACCGCGTCCGATTTCATTAGCATTCTGAAGAAAATAACACTTTTTCGATTGGTGTAACTTTGTTTCTATTTAACAATTTAATCTTCTTATCAGTCCCTGGATTCGTACAATATCCTTCCATATTTGAATAAAGATGTATTAGGTGTGTTTAAACACTAGAACTACTGGAGGAGTCAAAATTACAGAGGGAGGGTCCTCATTTTTTCTTTTAGAAATATTGAAATTATAAATATGTTTTCATGAGAATATTTTTTAATAAACTTCTCTATCGAAGAAGATATTTGAGCAAAACTGGTACGGAATTTAAACAAACGCATTTTTTATGTTATTATAAGGCATCGTATGCCAGTTGCATTTAGTGCTTGATAGTTCTAGTGTCAGTTCATTGACCTTTCTTTGCGAATTCACTGATTATAATCCAATAATTATTGGATTGCGGATTTTTATGAAAAATTATTTGGATCGATAACGACGAACCAAACAGAAATCTCTTTCTTCCTTTAATAATTTTAATAAGCGGAGATCAGTGACGGATTTATACTTCCGCCGTCTAGGGGCTACCTCTACCCCCTGCTCTCCTTTTAAAAGTCCAATTCCCTTCTCGCACACTTCCTTTTACGCTTTCTCTCTATGGGTTCATCGATAGCACAAAGTACAAAATTTTTCAGGTATGGGGTATTTAGGTATTTGCAGTCTGCAGTCGCCTCCTGCAGGCTTTAAATAATTCTTGTAATTTCACACAACGTCATTTAAACGTGTTATTTTTATTTTTAAACGGGTTAACATTTTCATGTAGTTGTTTTTATTGTTGTGACTTGTGCCTTTAGTAATCCCCCCCCCCCTCCTGCCACCTACTAATTTTCACCGTAAATGCATAAAATCCGCAGTCTACTGACTATATACAAACAGTTTGATTGCATTCTATCCTCGAAAATGTGACTAATACCTTGTCTTACAATTCAATTTGAAGGTTTTAGATGAAATTGTATTATCTCCTTTCGTGTAATGTTTGAATCGGTTAGCTATTGCGACCTCTTTGAAAAATGTGTACCTAAATTGCGCCGCAAAAATGAAGCGGTGATGTGTATACTCGTCAAACACAGATATGTGTGGCAGTTATAATATGGAATTAAGTTGTATAACATTTTCGTAAAGGAAAAAAGTATTTCTAATAGCTTTAGGAATCACCCCTTTTAAAGAAGTACAACATTTTTCGGTCACCCTGTGTATAAACCCGTAATGGCTTCAGTGATGACTATTAAAAGAAAACAATACATTCATAAAAAATTCATACTATACAGTTTTATCATAATAATTATTTATATATTTTTATTTGTTTCTTTTCTTTCGTCTTGGCCTCTAAATATTTCAAACATCTATAAGTTTACGAATATATACGAGTATACTCGTTAGAAACAACTAACTGATTAAATAAGCATCGATGGAGAAGAAAATAATTTGTATTATTTCAAAATCAATGTAGATTACTTAGATTGTTACTACATAGGTAAATTTATGATGGAAAGTTAAAAATAATCTTGGACGTCTGAAACATATGTCGTTCCAGAGACGTTATTTTAAAGCAAAGGATTCATAAATAAATCTTTAATATGCTGAAAGATTTGACTTATAAGATAAAGTTACAATTAACTGTGAGAGCCACGAATTATTTTCTATACCTAAAAATAGTGTTCCGATAATAGAACAATCACCCGTTCATTCATTTCTATGGGTCTAAACAAAAGAGAAAGGTTGTTTAACGCTTTATTAAAAAGTTATAAACAAACAGCAGAACTCGAAGGGAACAGTTAAACAGCTTAACTCGAACAGTTAAACGATATTTAAGATCGTGTAGTTTTTACACGGGCTGTACTTAGTATATGAAGTCATAAAATTAATACTACTTTCCTTTTTTATTCTAATTCTTACTACCAACCACTTAATACTAATTGATACTGCTGATACTATTTTTAATTAAAAATTCGTAGATGCAGCTAATGTTCCATTTCAAAAAGGCCACCGTCTTTAGCAATAAAAGATTAATAGCGATTAAACAATATTAATTTCAACGTAGAATTTATTATTGTACGAAGTTCATTTGTATTTTGTTTCGTGTCAGTAAATAAAGCATTAATTCTCTGTTTCAGTATATTACGCCTATCCATTCTCGTTTTATAAACTTTCTCCTTTAAAGTTCTCCACACACAAGTGGCGTAATATTCCATATTTTTGTTTATAACTTTTTTATAAAGCTGTAAGAAAACTTATGTATATAACATTGTTTTTCTTATTTATACTTGCAGAGTAAACTGGCAAAGTTTGGCACCTCAAACCTGGGTCACCCTGTATATTAAAAGTACTTTGAAATGCCACTTTTACTTTAGAACAAATGAAATGTGCTCAAATTTTTCAACGAATTTCTCTTAATTTTAAGTGATTACCTACTCTGGACACGAACATTTATAGTTAATCGATGAGGTAATTGATCGATCGTGGGGCAGACATTCTTCGACATAACAAACTATAGTATCAAAGCTAATTCTTTGACGAGTTATAGTTTCATTAATACGATTGTTACAATATATATTATACGAATAATAAAACGTTCGAGTAGAACGTCGCGTCGATTAAGTTGCCTGAGCAATAGGTGCCGGGAAGCTCTGAAATGCTAATTGAAAAAAGAATCTGTCGCTTTTATTTTTGAGCTCGGTGTATGATCTAATCCCGTCTACAGTCGTCGTGGATGATCGCCAAATATCAACGTCGAACGAACAATTGACGAAAATGTTGCACCACATCGATCATTCGTGGATCCTGACGTCACGAAGAACAGAACCAACTAAGTACCAACGCTTCTAATTAATTGAGAATCCTCTCGATAAAGCGTATCTTTAATACCAATAAATGCGCTTGCAAAGAATTTAAACGACGCGTTTAGACGCAGCCCAAAATAATAGTAAACGATCCGAATTTCTGTAATAAATAGACTGCGAATTTCATGCACTTACAACGAAAATGATTTGGGAGAATATTCACAGTTCCGGTGAAGACAGAAGAAATTCAGAATACAGGAAAACCACGATTATCCGAATCTCCAATGTCTGAAGTATTTAGAGCAGTGCTGGACAGTATCGCCAGATGAGGAGAGGGGATACGAATCGAGGGAAAAAAATTATCCTCTCTCTTCCAGTACCGGAGTATAACATGACAAGGACGGAACGCATCATGTGACTGGGCCGTGGCGGTAGCATGGGTGAATAGCGCGGTAGAAGGGGAAATTAGAGTGGGTGAACAAGTCCTGATCTGGCGACTTAAATGCTGAACACGTTTGCCTCTATTGGTGGCAAAACCATCCCCACTGTAGCGCCCACTGTCCCCTTCCACTAACGCCGTTGCCATGGAGAAAGGACGCACTTGGCTTGTTGCGAGTAGCTACGAAGGTACACTCCAGTCCATAAATCACCGGACAAAAGCAAATTAGTAATTAGAACAAGAATATAAGTTTCGAGCTTGATTTTATTGTTTCATTTCGTTATATTCAGTTATTCACGGCAATATTTAAATGCAAAATTAAAAATATACATGTACAATTCTGGGATGAGTTAGATACATTAGATAGAATAAAAGAAACGTGCCCAAAATCAAAACAACGCTTATGGACAGCTGTAGAAGCCAAATTGGAGAGTAATTGTCCTACTAAAATTTAAAAACTTAATTGGCAGAATGCCACGATTAGACACAATTCTCCCACAATATTCCCCCACTCTAATTTCCTCTTCTACTGAGCAATTCTCCAAGTTTCCGACGCATTTCGTCTCTGTCGTGCATACTCCGGTACTGGCAGAGAGAGGGTAACTTTTTCCCCTTGATTCGTGGTCCCTCCCCTCATCTGGCGACACTACCTAGTTTCCCGATTCTGAAAATAAAGTCAAGCTAGGAGTGGTGCTGAAGTGTGAGAGAACCAGCAAACTAATGGTAGGGGTCTCGCAGCGACGGCGAAGAAGTTTCCCGGGTCTGCTTTAAAGTATCTCTGTGCTTTAAAGTATGTATGTGACACGGGTCTAGCCAGAAGTGTAAACATTGTAAGCAAAGCTCCAATCGAGCTTGATGGTCCCTCACGGGGTATATGTATAATCTAAGGTGATCCGCATGCAACTCGATTCATTGTACAAATGAATGAACATTGACTGTTCTAATGTTCCAACAGTCATGTCTCCCTGTTCAATTCGGATAATCGAGATTCTACTGTGTTGTTACACAATCTTCGACTTATAAAAATTGTTAAAAAGACAGATACACTTTTATTTAATTTCTATTTTCGACAATCAACTTGGTAGATTTTCTATTTTGCATAAAGATCGGCGTTATAGTTATAGAACTTTTATTTTTGTGATACCATGGAGAGGGAAGAATAAATACAATAAAGTTGAAATGTGATATAGTAATCCACTAAGGTTTTCCCCGGACAAAACTAAGCGTTTCTTCTCCAGTGATTGTTATCTATTGAAAAAGAAGCTCCGCGTCGGTGAGAATGTTATGTTCGTACTCGTGCAGGATAACAACGTTTCATTTACAACGTCCACACGGATTAGTCTTATCTTAATTTCTGGATCAGTGCAGTGCAGTCAAAGAAAACGTCAGACAACGTTCATAAACGTGGTACAGCGTCTAATGAAAACATTATCGAAACCCTCACATAGTTTCCGATTTCCTTTAGATAGTTCGGTGTGTAGTGTGCAGACATATCGACTGAAACCGTTCGCATGATAGGGCAGTATCACGTGCCTACATTTCGTTTATCGGAAATGATAACTTCACGCGTCTCAATATTCATAAAGATAGCTATACATGGTGCCCCAGAAATGTTGTACATCCTTGAAAGGAGCGATTCCTGAGATCATTAGTTGACTTCAGGAAGGTTCTCAAGTAGCTTCTTCCTTTACGAAAATGCTCTCCGCGATTTTTTTAAGGAGTTATTAACGAAAAAACACGGCCTAATTGAAGCGCAGCTACAGCACACGGAATCCGGCTCGGCCAATGTTAACGCCATGCTCTGCTGTAGCCGTGCTCTAATTGGTCCATGTTTTTTGTTAATACTTCTTAACATTTTTTGTAAGGGAAGAGGTTCCTGCAAATGACATTTGGGAAACATTTGCAATATTTATAGAATATTTACATATAACATTTTCGGGACACACTGTACATTGCTCAGAAATATTTGACCAGTAGTAACTCAAACAAGGAAAGAAACTATCTATGGGATAATTAATGCAGCTAATAAGACATTTTTTTTAAACACTAAACTGTTATCATCTTAGATTGCAGATCTTATATCTTTTTTTAATATTCATTGTGCTTTAAAAATAAGTATAATTAATGTAGGCACAGTAATTTGGCATCCACACAGTAACGGGGTCCCTTACCCTTGATGTAACAAATAATATCTTGTTGTTCATAATAGTATTTTCTTTCTCCGTTATTTAAGAAAACGTAGAAATTTTAAAACACTATTTGCATTCATACTATGTATCAGACAATTTCGTAGATTCGCGTTGCTACACTGAATATACATCCGTCTCTTATCGCTGATAAAAGTTCGTTCTTTTGTCTCCGTCGTTAAAAGTTTAGAGCACTAATTTAAAAAATCAAACTATCTTTCAAATGCAGGTGCCTATCTGAACAATTTTTGCTGAAACAAGTTCTTTCGAATGTGTCTTTAGAATGAGATATCAAATGAAATCAATTTCTATTTAGATTAGAGTCCATGAAAATTGATAAATTTGGAAAGACAATTTTTCGGGAATTTTTGTTCATAGTCATTTTCTACTTACTTAGCGTGTACTGACACGAATGAATATTTATTTCGATAATTCTACGTTTCTATTATTTATAATATCTCGGATATCATGAACGTATAATTTTACACAATATATTAAACAGAATAATTAAGTTAATGCTAACATTTTATACAGATCAGTTAAGAACATTTGTCTGTCAACTTTAGTGCAATTTAATTCACGAAATCGATATAAACATGAATAATTTCAACGAAATTTCTCGAGTTGTCGGAAGTTTTTAAATTTCATATAACATTAAGAGACGATCTTTCAACCTCCCAACGACAAACTAAAGCAAATATTCTCTACTCTGATCTACCATTTTGTGAGTATTTGTAAAATTGTAGCAGATCCTGGTCGAAGAATCGAACGAAACGCAATACTTTCCCGACAATTGAATGCATAAATAAACAATTATGAAGCAATGGTACCTGTTGTGAAGAAATGATGGAAAAGTATTCCTACTGATATAGACCGTGCACACAACGCACCAATGATTCTTTCCGCTCAATCCATAAGCGACTGAACTGCGAACCATAATAATTTCTATGGCAATGTGTACACATCGAATGTCAACAAATGTAGGAATGAATGACGATGATGAAACTGTTAAAGTGTCTGGAATACCGTTAATGAAAATATCCAAACTAAGAAGAACCCATGTATCTGTGAATACTTATACGCTTAAATAATCGACTTGCAAGAAACGATAATTTATAATTATTGTAAAAAGTGCATTTTATTTCGACTTATTTATAAGAGATTATCAGTTTTACAGCCAATTTTGCAGAAACTTATCCTTACAACTGTCGATCAAAGTATAATAAACGTGACTCAAGAAATTAATGTACAGCGTTATTTATAATTTACATTGCGCTTTATTTCGATTTATTTAGAAGCAATTATAAATTTCATAGGTGGCAAATTGTTCGATCAATTTGCAGAAACTTGCGCCGCTAATTACGACAACCGACAAGAAATTTATGTTCCATAAACGTGACTTAACAAACGAATCGCACACGTTTGAAGCTCTATTTATTGCGCAAATGATTGTGTCATTGTGGCTCAATAAGTGATTTGCTTCCGAATTACACACATCAGAAGCGTCTATTTGCGTCGTCGATGACTGCGTGTGTCTGCTCGGACGATCATCCGTCGCATTCGAGCGACGAGAATCATTAAAACTGAATGAATTAATAAACATGAGAACACTTTTCAGATACTGTCCAATTAATTCTACGATCGCATTCAGATTTACCATGACCAATTGAGATTTATTTCGTCGCGAAACGTCCCCGTCGACTAGCTGTTTCAATCAGTTTCCCACAATCTTGATTAGTTAAAATAATATTGCGGTCTTTATTACACAATGTAAGATCATTTTGACAAAGTAGTGAAGATTAAAACAACGTACGAACCAGATAAATGAACAGAGACGGAGAGTGAAACAGATATTACGATGACTCACACATTTATTCGCATACTATACAAATTATAAACCAACCTGAATTACTTTATGATATATAATTTTAAACTTTCACACAAAGTGTCAAATTTTATATAAATGACCAACGATTGAATATTTCGCTCTATTAACATTTAATTGTTCGACATTTATTAATATTTCATCCTACAAATTTGTTCCTATTTTTTCCAATACGTAGAGTGCGGATATCATGAATTTATAATAAAAATTAATAGGTTAAATGCAGAAAAACATTAGAAGAATTCAGTGACACTGTTATATTAATATAGACTTTTTACGATGATTAAAACAGAAAATGTAAATCCATTTAACTTCTGCTTAACACAATTGACTTGGACAATTTTTAGTTTGCATCAAGACTCGCAGTCTAATAATAAATAATTCATACAATTCTGAGACTGCTGAACTTTCGCACGTTAATAAGAATTGAGTTGCGATAAAATTTGACTGTTGTGTTCAGTGTATGATAAATATTAACCTCCCGACGATTGAACACCGGTTTACCTTGCCGTGAGCATAAAAATCGTCCTATAGTACTTGCTCAATTTCTAACAATTAAACTGATTTTATAGAAACAACAAAAATATTAATCTAGAAGAAGTAGAGTAAATTTTCGATATATGTCGCCGAGGTCTGGATGATAAATGTCACGGAATTATCGCCACTGCTGCGGGGTATACTCCGTGAGAAGTCATGAACCGAGGCCTCTGGAGCTTCACTGTTCTTTTTTACGTTCGGCATGGATCAAAGAATAGTATTTCCTGGCCGATACATGGCCCTGGCTAGACCCGTGTTTCGAACATACATCGAGTAAAGACTGTACTTTAAACAACACGATTAAGACAATTGATAAATAAAGATGTAAATAGGATCTTAAGAATTAACGGTTGTGAAAAAGGTCCGACATCCAAGGGTTAACCATCAGCTACACTACGAGCTAAAAATCATTATTTCGATCTAAAAGAAGCGACCAACCCGGTAAGTATGGCGCCTGTTAGCGCGAAAATAAGGAAAAATCTCAAGTAACGCAAATAATGGCTGAAGTAGCCGGAGAAAAGCCTCCTGTAATATCCCTCTTGGTCGTGAAACGATTGATCAGTGTCACACGCATCCTTACCGGGTGCTATCAAAATTTTCTCTCTAATCTAAAAGCCGATGCCCGATAAAACCATCAAAATAAGTACGCTAAAGCGACGACGCGTGTCTCCGCGCCGCCGACAAAGAAGGCAGAAAACATCAAACGCCGTTACACACGTGTATCCACAAGTACGTCGACAACACGCTCTCGCGACATCCGTCGGAGTAATTTCGTTTCGCAAGACAGAGTCAATCGTTTTTTCTCGCGTACGCAGACCGTAAAATCGAACGCAAAAGGCACGAACGACGGAACTAGCCGCCCTGTCTCCCTGCAGTCACGTCTGTCCCAGATATAAAACAGTTTATATTTAAATCCTTCCGTGGATCTATCCGCTTCTATCGAACGCAGTTCATCTTTGTGCGACTCTAGATGGAATAGAACCGAACTGTATCGATCGATCAAATGCTTTTTATTCAAAACAACGCTCCCCCCTCTCCTTATTTTCAAAACGTCATTCGAACTCGTTTCTAAAAAGACACTGTAGACAAATAGCAGACATAAGTGGCTCCAAAATTAGTGTCAACTACGTCTGGCAGATATCAACACGTTCGCAACCAGCATTTGTTTCGCTGCTTACTCTCCTCGTCAAAAATGTTTTAACAAACGTAACGTACCTTACATATTAATACAGTTTAACGATAGAGAGCCATAGAGTCCCCGAACATGATACTGTGCTCTACCACTTTAAACAATGAAGTGAATGTTTTGTTACATGCAACGCATCAGCTCCACAAAATGTTGAAACAATTTAGCAGGAAAAAAGCAATAAGTCTCTGAATACTACATATATTGTGCACTATGACTTTAAACAACGAAGTGAATGTTTTGTTAAATACAACGCATCTCCTTCGCGAAATATTAAAACAATTTGTCAGGGAAAAAGTAATAGAGTCTCTAAATGTTCGCTGTGCACTATGACTTTAAACAAAGTGTACAAAATGAATTTAAGTAAACTGCGAGATTATGGACATCACATATCCTTAACGGTAGTAGCGAGCGTATTAAAATACAACACAAGCAATATAAAATGCATGTCAAAGATCGAGTATGAAAATTGAAAGAAAAATATCGGTGTGTAATTTTTCGAGAGACAATAGACAATTTTTATTTTACTAGTAATTAATCTAGTAATTCATTTTATTTATCTAGTAATTAATTTACGAAGTTTAACACTTTTGCCACCAACGATCTCAAAAATTTCGATAAAATCATTGTGACTTATTTGAATTTGAAAATACTGGTCTTTCTAGTATGTTACATTAGGTTACGCCGAACGTATTCAAATTTATTGCCAAGTATGCAAGAACAATTTCCCGGTATCATATATAGCACCGAAGGTGACTTACTTTTTCGTTGTCAATTCAGAGTATCCAGATACGAGTGGAGATACTGGTAACCCATGGATGATGGCGATTGTCGGCCGATCCGTAAGCACGTGCAACGGTCGGCTGCTTCCGCGCGACTGACAACAGAGTCGCGCTACTCGAGAACACACAGTCCTCGACCACCAAAGACTGCTTTGACTCCTTTCCTTGCTACCACTTTGCTGCCGCCAGTTCCGAGCCGTGTCTTTCTTGGCTTTCCTCCGACGCTCGGCGACCAGGACCGAATACCGAACCACGGTGCCTCGATAAATGCTAGCTACCCAACTGGACAGAACTGCGCCCAATTCTGTTTTCACACACGATTCTTATTCTCCCCCCCCCCCCCCCAAAAAATGAAAAGAAAAATTTCATCCTCTTTCTGCAGGAGTTTTTTCGTTCGCTGTGTCAGTGAAAACGATGTAAATCGTGTAAACGATAAAGTGAGGGTCCATGAATCGAGGCCTCTAGAGCTTTGCTGTCCTTTTCTACGTTCGGCATGGATCAAAGAATCTCCTGGCCGATATATGTCCCTGGTTAGACCCGTGTTTTGAACATATATCGAATAAAGACTGTATTTGCCGGTTTGGTTTAACATCCCATCGTAATCGTCATTAATAGACTGCGGGTTTCTATGCAAAATAAAAATTATCTATACTAATTGCCATATAGAGAAGCTACGTAGACATTCATTTCTTTTTTAATCAATTATTGGAGTTGAAAACAATACAGCACTATTTTTAAATCCTTCAAATACCTTGACAGTCCAGTCATTACATAAACTAATTGCAATATAATTAAGTGGCTTACACGAGACCATCCTACGATATTATTGTGTTTTATAGATCTTTTACTTGCAATTTTACTGGCACTTTTGACATCAATGAACAGTTGAGAGTCTCTTAATAAAATTGTCCAACATCACTTTTGTTTATAATGTAGGAAATTATATGGATGAACATAGTATAAATTCTTCTGAAATCATTATTTAAAATTATCGAGGTCCTTTTAGACACAGCTCAGACATTAAAAGAATCTATTAATATGCTTTCGATAGATAATGTGTTAACTCATCATTTGCCAATGATTAACTGCTTTTACTTGGACCAGTTTTACGTTCGAATAGTCAAAGGCTAAAGCTATAATAGAACCTCGATTAACCGAACCAATCACGAAGATGGATAATAAATCTGTTACTCGATCGCAGATTCAGTGCTTATTAATTAGTACAATAAATTGTGCTGCGTATGAACCATCTTGCATAAATAGTTTAAATATGAAACATATTCAGGTAATCAATAATTCAGATATGGGGTTCGAATGATCGAGGTTCTACTCTACACTCAATTATGTCATTACAGTTTTGGTGTACTACTAATTAAACGAAAAACTTAATTCCTTTTATTATAGTATTTGAAACCTCAATAGAGGTTTATTATACTTACATGTAAAATGAGCAATAGTGTAGGGACGCAATTGCTGGGCCTATATTATTTACACTTATTTTTAAAGCATAATGCATATAAAAAAAAAAGAGATATATAACATATATATGAGTAGCAGTAGTTAGTTGTATATAAAGTAAATGAAGTATACATATAAGAAGTAATAAGAAGAAGAAAAAGTAAGAAGCAAGTATATATATATATTTATTATATTATTATTTATTATTATATTATTTTTCAAATATTCATTTCACATTTTTTTAATATTTACGTTGTATTTTTTAAATATAGCAGGATATATGAACGTTGTTTATTAGTTGTAAAGATTAGGAAAACATATCGTACACAGATTTGTAAATATTCTATAAATGTCTCGTTAACGTCCTGAATATGTCCAGACGGAAGTCCATAGGACGTACCGTGCAGATGTCCTATGAACGTCCATGGGACGTCCGGGTGCTATCTGAGATACATTAGGTACATTAGTTAAATATTTAGATTGCAGTTAGTTGGTGTTAAATAACATACAATTTACATTAATTGAAAGATAGAAGTAAATAATAAGTGGAAGAAAGAAATTTCGTTGAACTTGTTCGTTTCTTTGTTTTGACATAGTTTGGTACAACATTAATCCATTGACAATCTAAATAATAAATTTTGAAAAACTTTTCTTGCATATTTTGATAAAATCAATAGCGTGTGCTTTCAAGAAGCGTTCAGTCATTCATCACATTACATGTATCAGGTTTTTGTGCCGAAAAAATTGTTGTACCAAAAAAAAAAGTTAAATGCATAGAAAGTCATTTTTTATCTGTTTAGCTGTGAGGAAAAACCATTGGCACATATTTTGCAACCGTTTTGTCCAGTTAGCTTGCATTATTAGAAATACAGTGTTTACTCTATATATTCCAAATGCCTAGCCGATAAAAGTCTCAGAAATATTCCCACTGCCACGGCCTCTAGAGCTTCGCTGTCCTTTTTTACGTTCGGCATGTATCAAAGAATAGTATCTCCTGGCCGATATATGTCTCTGGTTAGACCCGTGTTACGGACATACATCGAGTAAACAGTGTACTGTGCGTACAACCTTTGTACCATGAAAGATATCACAATGAAATTTGCACTGGAAAATGTTATCAAGTTTTTGCTCTGCAGTTGATTATGATTCTCCGTTTCTTTCTTCTTAATTTTATAGATTTAATTGACAACAATAACCAAAGAGAGATAAAGTCAAAGCAATTTGTTTTATATACATATTACTTATTGAGAACTTAAGATTTATGATTTAATTGCTCTTTTAATAAACAAATTTCGTATAATTTATTAGCGCAAAAATTCATTTTTAAGCCTGGACTAAAAATTCTGTAATTTACATAAGGGTGATACAACGGGTAAATAAACTGGTTGAAAAGGTCAAATTTATAATTATAACAAATACCGAACAGGGTATGTAACAAACAGAAATAGCACGTTCCGGGAACTTTCCATTGCTAGCGTATAAAAAAATTCCAAATAGTGCTGTTAGCAAAGAGCAGCATGCTACCCTCCGTTGTTAAAAACTGCAGTGATGAAGGAAATAATTCTTGCATATTTATACATATACAGTCGGTTCCGAAAGTTTACATACGCGTGCCTTTCAAGTATTTGATACGAAAACTCCAGAACATTTTACAAACATTCATACATTTCGTACGTAAAATGGATCAATTTCCGAAAAACTGATAATGTTCTTCGTGTTTATTTATAAAACATTTAAGTGAATAAAAAATATGACACTTAATTAAACTGTTACAATGACGATAATTGTCGCAAGAAGAATTTTTAGAATTTTTATGTGCTTTTCCCGTACCGTAAAGTTTATTTTTCTGATTCTCGTACGCTTTCGAATAAATAAATATGTAAGCCATGGTAATCAACATCGTTAAAATGTACAAGACCGTGATTTCCCTTTTCAGCTTTTATTTTTGGCTGGTATACGTAAATTTTTGTGATTGATTGTAGCGGAAAACGTGCTAAAAATATTTAATTTTGCCCTTGTAAAATGTTGAAACTGTTTATTTAATGCTTTATTCGGTTTGTTTTCTAAATTATAAGGAAATATTGGATGATACTCTTAGAAATTCTGACGTCGTAGAAAACAATATTTGCAGTTGTACATATAAGGCAGAACATGCTGAAAGTATTCCATTTTGTAATAACGCAAAGCTATTAAAAATTCAAGGGCTTTCTTGTTATTTGTAAAATATTTTAATAATTAAAATATTTGGTTATATCGAGTATTACTTTTTTAGTATACCGTGGAGAATACTGTCTAACTGACAATGTTAATTCTGAACGCAAAAGATTATTAAAAAATAAAATAGAAAAATATATAATAAGGTTATCAGAATATTCTTATAAAAGTAAACACTTTTTTTGTAAGAAATGCTATTTTTAAAATGTCGAACTTTGAGTGTACGTTCCAATTATCACTGTTTATATGAATTTTTTTAACCTTCTTTTACTTCGTGTCTTCTACAGTGTTGTAATCGGTCTCACATGTTCAAATCTCGTCTTTATTATGTTTATTATTTAGTAACCTCGGCCTTTAACAAATTCCATTGTTTGAATTTTAATTTTCCAACACAAAGAGATTGATTGATAACAGCTTTAAGTCTTTTCTTACACAAAAAGTTGACAAGCCTATAACGTATCGATTCAATTGTTCATACAAAAGCATACGTAAAAAACTTTTTCACACATGCGCAAGTTACGCGCGCGTGTCTCACAGACAAATCAATTACATCTGCGAAGATACAATTTTATAACAAACGTGTATCATCGTCACCCATAACCGTCAAAATTACTAACGCGATGAAAATGATTGACTCGTAGCATTAATTCTTCAATTTGTAGCAACTCATATTTATAAACAATAAGTAATTGTCTTAAACAATTTCATTGATCTGCATTATTCTATGTAATTTGTTTACATGATTCTCGATCTTATGATAAATATATATTAAAACACAATTTACCAATATTTTTAACAAAATGGTTACACAGTTCAACATCAAAACCTGTGTCCATCATATTCCCTCTTAAGTTAGAAAACAAAACTAATATAAAATACTGTCGAATAGTAAATATTATAATTAGTATGAAAATCAAGTGAATTAGTTTTTCATACACCTACCATGCATCATTATAAATGCTAAAATTGAACAATTAACAAGTTGCGATAAAAGACAGAGTATGTCTGGAAAATAAGATTAATTTATGTCTGAAGAGATTAATGTAGTGCTTAACGGATTATTTCGGAGTATTCGCAGAATTTTCAATATAACCATTAAAACACAAGAAGCATCGACCATCAAAAAGAAATCAACAATGAATATGCCGTAGCTATGCAATAAAATATCATTGTGCTATATTAAAATGATTTTAAAAAGGACAATGGGCTACATATTTTAGTACATGTTTTAGGTGGCAGTAACTGTACGCTAATGTACAAAGAATTGTTAAAAAAAAAAACTGTACAGTTACTGTCACAGAAGATGTACATATACAGTCTTTTTAAACAATTTTTGGCTTTAGTCAATGCAACCATAAAAAGATGTTAATGCGTCTATGTATCAGTCGTTCGCCGGTAGCAAAGTATTACTTCCGATAAGGTGGCGGGTCAAGGACATTCAGTGAAACTCGATGCAAAGAATGCGAATTAACGATCCCTCGACCTCCATTGAATTCTTTTTCGTTGGTTCGGTGCTCACTGACCTGTTGCGTGTAGAATAATCGCATGAAATTACCGCTTCGTGTGCAAGTAACGCAGAATCGGAATCCCCGCAGTGTTTCAATCAATTAGGTATTATAAGATACAATTGTCATCCGTAAGAATCGTCTTGAGAATAAATGTCACCTTCGAAGTATCTCATAAAAATATGTATCATATTAGTAGCGGAGAGAAATAATACACGTATTACAGCGAGCAGACATGTTTATCGATTATTATCTGCAGAGTACATTCAATTTCAACGAAAGACTCGTTAAATTGTACCTTCGTAGATAATGCAAACCATACATGGAAACGAGGTCGCGCGGGTGTGGAACATTTTAATGGGCGCGGAACGACCTTAAACTCAACCAGCCATGGACGAATGCAAATGTATACCTATTCATGACATGTTTTATTAATTCGGGATCATCGGTTTTCAAAGTTTCATCGGCCGCCCGTGAAATTCATACAATAGAACGAAATTATCTTGTTGTTAGCGTTAGAACGACCTCGCTACTGTTTTCTTAAGACATTAAACAATAGATTTAATTTTAACAGCGTAAAATTTGTTAATGGAGTAGGAAAATTCAATGGAAAGTTTCCTACTTTTAGTTTCATGAAGTTAAAAATGTAATAAGGTATAATCAGTAGAAAATCAATAGCAAGAATAATTTAATATAATAATAGTAATGACTTTATAATTCAATTATTTTCACACAATTTATATTCTGAATAAGTTAACTTGAGCAGCGATAGCCATTATCCTTTAACTTCATGAAACTACGAGTCAGAAACTGATTCATCTGAATTTAAACTGAATTAATACATTTCATCTAAGTTATAGCAACTAACAATCAGTAGAAAATAAATTGTAAGAACATACTGTATAATTGAATTATTTTCTATTCTATTTAATAATTATAATTGAATCATTTTCACACAATTTACTTTCAGAATAACTTGAGAATTCTTTTTTATTTACAATTCGTTTACAGTACAACTATACCTAAATTTTAGAAAATGGAGTTTCATGTCTTTTAAATTTTGACTTATGTAAAAAAACAATTTTCAGACGTTACATAACACAATGCTCTTTTGTTGATTAAAGAGTGTCTAGTTCATTTTGACGATATTTAACCTTCATTCCCTATCACAAAGATTGGAAATCCACTGTATCAGGATTGTAGTCACAAACATTCGTACATTTTTGTTCTTCTTTTGATTTTAGTGTAGATCAGTTTCCATTCATTATCTGTCATGCTTAGTCACGCGGATTTCACGAATTCCCATCACAATGTGTTTTATCAGCGTCACACGTGGTCTTCGTAAAACCAGAAGATTTACTTTATGCCCGCTATCAATTACATCAAACTCGGTGAACATACGCGATGTCGCACGAAATCTCGCACGAAAGTAAAAAGTATTTTATGACGACGCGGCAGTAGTGGGCTGTAAAGAGACAGTGAATCGGTTGTTCGAACAATTAGCTCAAAGATTACGATTTCAGGTAACAATGCATCGAATCATCGCGTTTCATTGTTAAGCTTTAGATAGCATGAAATCACTCCATTTTTTCATCTGTAATCATTGTATGCACAAGAATTCTTTCTCAATCGTATTTTCTGAAAAATGTTCAACCAGTAAACGTCTCCTTACACGTTGAATTTCTGTATAAATTTTCCGCTACAATGAATCACGGAAGTACCATCATTTCCTATGGCCGAGGGTCTTTTTCTTCGGCACGATTACTTTATCATCGGTATCTAAGCACCAACGGACCCCAAAATTTTCCGCTCCGATGACACAGGCCTCGCTACCGCGATCAATAATAGAATTACTATACCTCTTGAATAATAGATAATAACAACATAATATAATATTATAGTAAACCGACTGCGGACTTCGCGCATTTCGACGGCGTAAGTAGAGAATATTCTGAATTTAACAAAGATATAAAATTCTATCACTTTCAATTTACAAAAAATAATTTAGGAACGTCCAATTAACAGTATCGAGTTCTAAACTCACCTTTACGAGCGTTATTAATGGCTCCGTTTAACCGGCGTGTTGTGCAATCATCCACGAATAAAAAGTGTTTGCAATGCAAGACATTAAAAAGTATAGGTACCGTTATGAAGATAAACTTATAAATAAATATTATATAGACTGCGGATCTTTATGCAAAATAAAAATTGTTTGCCTCAGTTATAAGAAAGGGGAGTTACATAAGAATTGATTTCTTCCCTTAATAACTCCGATAGGTTGTAAGTAATGATGTACTAGTAATATTATATTCATCTGGTGTTCCTTCTATTTTGTGTTTCACCTATCCATTTTTTTCCATAAATGCATAAAATCCAAATTATTATATAATAAAATTAATAACTGTATATTTTTCTGTCTGTTTTTCCTATAAAATTTTACAAACTAATTCTTTCTTTGTTATTAAAAGAATGTTTGCATGATTCGACAATAATCCTTATTTCTTCGACTCGTTCAAACAACGGGTACTAATCAACTTTCTGAAATATTCCGAGGAATGATTATCGAGACTATCTTTGTGGGCATATCTCGTTTACAATTGGTAAAGACTTATGTAACCGATTGTTAATTGTCTTGAGTCGAAGAAACAAGGATTATTGTCGAATCATGCAAACATTCTTTTAATAACAAAGAAAGAATTAGTTTGTAAAATTTTATAGGAAGAAATTTGACAGAAAAATGTATAGTTATCAATTTTATTATATAATAATTTGGATTTTATGCATTTATGGCAAAAATGGATAGGTGAAACAAAAAATAAAAGGAACACCAGAGGGCAAGAAATTATCACACCTCCATATAGGAATTTAACAGCCGTTTCTTGACCGTCATCGGAAAATCCCCATCACGTGGCAAACTTTGTAATATTATGGATGGAATTTCACTTTTTTATAGAAACATTTCCTCTCCTAAAGTCCAAATAATGGAGGCAAATAATGACTAATGCACCGCAATAGATATTTCCTTTCACATTGTAGATTATAAGGGACCCAATTGTTAAGGGGGTACCAATTACTGTGCCTATATTAATTATACTTATTTTTTAAACCATAAACAATATTAAAAAAGAGATATTAAATTATTTTCAGTAAAATCAGTTAATGTACACATTTTATATAACTCTTTTTTAATGCCTGTGTACTGTACAGTACTTCCACAGTAACTATGTACCTTACCCTACAACGCATACTTTGAATAGAAGTATCGAAGTAATTAATTATGAAATTTTAAACAAAATAAAATTATACGTATTTGTATTATTAATATTAGCTTTATTTGTATTGTTGAGATTACCAATAGGTTTCCACTTTTATCATTAAAGAAATTAAAAATATTTACATATATATTATTTCAACTTCTAACGTTATTAAGAAAGGGGTTTCAAATTATTTTATATAATTTAATCTAAACATAGTAAATTAAGTTAAACTTAATCAAAATAAAGGCGTATCAAAAATAATAATATAAACAAAACATTTTTAAAGGTTTTCCTTGTCAAGGAACCTAAAATAAATAATGATTCGTACAATACTAATACCGATTTTCAATCGAGGAATAATTATGAGTAGATAACGGATCTTTATGCAAAATAAAAATTTTCTACTTGAATTTCAATAAACTGAAGTGAAATAGAAAGGTTTAATAAATTGAAAGTTGAAAGTTTGATATAACGATTTTTAAAAACTTTTGAAATATTTTTACTGTTTTAAGTTACATTTACTCATTTTTATCATAAATGCATAAAATCCGCAGCCTAATTATAAGAATAATTGTAGCATCAATTTTCTCTTCTTTTCCTTTTTTTCTTCATATTTCCAAACTTCACCACCATGCAAGAAATTGTGAGATATAGTCAACAACCGGTCGTAAGCCTAGATTTCGGTTTTATTTTGTGTTTTGAAGCTACTATTTAGAGAGTGGTGCTAAGATGCACGGCTCTCAGAAGAGGATCGAAAATAACTAAGTCTTTTGCTACCTTCTGGTCACTGACCGACAAGTTTTGTGACCTCGGATAATAGATTTGTAAATTTGATTTTTATAAGATATCTCTATCGATCATATCAATTCAAGTAAGATATTGGGTATCTATATATTCACAAACACGTCATTATTTCAGACAAATTCAAATACAGATTCGTATAAATAACTGTACTATTTGTGAAAAATGTGTAAAATACATTTACAAAATCCCTTCAAAATTGACTTTCAGAACAAAAGTCATACAGTGTTTACACTGTATATGTCACAAATACCTAGCCGATAAAAGTCCCAGAACTATCCCCACTACCGTGGGGTATTCCCCGTGAGGAGCCATAAAGCTCGAGAGATCCCGAACGCGAGGAGTGTAATATAATACAGGTCGGGTATATCGGTTTGATACCAGGACACCACTACTAATCCTATACCGAAATTCTCTTGTCCTATTCTACGTTCAGCGTGGATCAAAGAATAGTATCTCCTGGGCGATATATGTCCCTGGCTAGACTCGTGTTTTGGACAAATATCGATTAAACACTGCACATGATGTACATTGTCTTTATTATAACGTGGCATTAACAAAAAGGGAAATTATTATCATACATATGTACGTTTCACAGTCTAGGGCGTCCAGATCATCGTTTCCCAAGTCTTTTTATACTAGCAGCTACTTTTTTAGTATTTATTTTTTTTTGGTTCAGCACCTCGATTCGGTAATCTGTCTTTTATAAAAATTTTCATGCCACACGTGGAATTTTTGAATAATGAAAAGCTATATCGAAAATAAAGAAAGCGAAAGAAATTACCCCCTCCCCCCCGCCACGAAATCATCCCGATATTAGTCGACTAATACATTCGCAATGATCCAAAATACAATAGCTAAACAAAATTTATAAAACCACTAATTTCTAAATCTTTTTATTTGCAAATTTATTTGCACGTTTGCAAATAAATCGAATTGGATTTACATACTTTTTACAAGACATCAAAATGTTTATAACTATATGTTACTTTATAAAAAACATTATGAAAATATTTTATAGGAACATTTTCAAAAATGGAAGACCTACCACTGAATATGAAGCGAATTCATACAAAATATACCTAGTAATCCTTGAAATGATGAATCTGATTCATTAAGTTCTGTGAAACATATAATCGGTTAACATGAATTTGAATCGAGAATATATTTAACATTTTTCTATCTTTTTATTTAAATAATTTGAGCGCCAAAGACAATCTTAACTAGATGTAATGTTAAAAATAAACAAATAAATGCTTTTAAAATACCTATACATACAAGATAGTTATTAAAATAATTTTGATTGGCTAAAATCGTAATGTTACCATTATTAGAAAATTCTAGTCTTGTCCCTCGAGACGTTTGTGAAGAACAAACCGACTCGTTTGAATGTTGAACGCGACAATTACGATTATAAAAATATTGATTTAAATCTAACAAATATATTCTAATACGATTTACATTACAATATTAAACAAAAGTATTGTATTAGGAATCGTAACATTCATAACATTTTTAACGATGAGGGTAATTTTAATATATACAAAATTGTAGAAATACACATCATTTTAATTAAGTATCACACATGTTACACTGACTATAAGCTACCTGTTTGACTTAACTTTGGAATCAACCGTATTAAAGAATAGAAAATAGGGCTGTTGACTTTAATGGTTAAATCTCTCACAGGTACTCAAATACTTTACAGGTATTACAATTCTAATTGAAACTAGTGTTAAAATTTTGACATATCGTTGTATGAATCATTCAGGATATACATACGTATGCAACTTTTACAATCTTTTCCATTCACTTTCTTTATATTGTTTTACTACCTAAAATATTGTTTGATTATTGAAATATTCATTAGATTGTATAAATCTTTAAAAAAATACACTGTAAACAATTTTGATTTGTACATTCAAGGATCTATTACTTTTCACTTTTCTTTAATCTTATATTATATATAAATTATCTTCAAACAAGGGCACGATACAAATACCTGCAAATACCTATGTTCTCCTATTTACCAATGTATTTCTTCTGTGATAACAAGCAAATATTAATAAATGCAACGCAAAATGACTGTGTATATAACGTACAAAATAAATTTGAATCATTTTCTTAACCCCTTGTACTACAATTTATTTTACAGTTACAGTGATTAGAACTTCTTTGTTGTTCATAATTTCTTATTAAAAAAAAAAGGAAGTTTATATTTATTGTGTTCTCATGTATTCTCCGATGGTTATATATCCATAACAAAATATTATTTTTATTTCAGTCTAAAGGAAATTAATGACAAACATTTTAGGGGATACTGTACGAAGCATTCTCCACGAGTCTGACTTTATGTTATAGTTCAAGAGGTTAAATTGTACATAAAGTACAGTAATACGACTTTAAAATGATTCAGAATCGTTATTGGTTAGAGCAACAACTGTAAAGAACATTTCTTCTGGATCATGAGCCATATAGTCTTTACAAACACGAGCAGCATCTTCCAACAGAGTCTCTGGACTACTTGAACCATGAGTGATAGGCCCAGGCTTTCGTCCATCTAAAGATTCCAATAGTTAATTATGTAATTAGAACACCTGAACAACATTATGCATTATTCAATTAATTTTTGTTATCATTGACTAAATAATATTCACCTAATTCGTATAAAACACCATTTTTTTGTATAAATGCTACAAAATGATGAAATACTGGTGCGTCCTCGCTTGGTGCCTATGAAATATCTCTCATCATATTTTTATAATCATTTGGCAAGAACAAAATCATACCTCTGTCTGCCCTACAAGTGCCATTTCTTCATGTGTCTCGCTGATTTCATTTGAAGTCATAAGAAGTTCACCGATCTCTGAATAAGAAAGACCTTTTGCTTTATCCAAGAAATTTTTCAAGAAACCATCCTTAAGGTTTATACTGTAAAAATATATAACATTGAGTATTAGATTTACATTTTAAATTCTACATTCATTTTTATGCTTCAAATCAGAAACTTACGTATCTAAATTATTCGCAACACTGTGAATTAATGCAATTGTACCACATGCGTTGTGAATATATTGTTTCATGTAATAAACCGATGGATCTATCGGAGCCAAAACAGTGGTACTCTGTTCTTCGACAACTTCTTCAGTAGCTTCTAACGTATTATTACTCTATAACAGTATTAATGTATATAAATACTATAACCAATCCTAAAAGGATAAAACCATATAATTCCAAACCTTTTTCCGCAAAGGATAAAGTAAAATAATGGCAACCACTGGCTTTGGTACCAGTGCCAGTAAATCTTGTTCCAATCCATAGACATCAACGATGCTCCATTCTTTTGGTACACCTAGTTGGTGTAAAAACTACAAATATACATCTATCATTAAGGTTTGTAGAGATGCAAATAATGACAAAGTCATTTTATGCAGGAAAAACACATTCTACTAATTTTAAGATGTTACGCGAAAATTAGTGACCCACTAACGAGTAAATATTTCAAATAATATTTGCGATACGTAACAATTATTGTTGGAAAGTTGCATCAACAATTGAAGCTGATGGAGATTTACCTTCGTCATAACCTAAAACAAAGTATAGAAATATTTATATCATGTCATACGATAAACGTATATGTAATTTAAAAAATTTAAAGTTTTACCTCAGGATTTGACTCTAATGGTATCCAAAAAACCATAATAAAGCTAGTATACTTCTTATAAAAATTATAATAGCCCAAAGGGAGTGGTGTTATAAATTCAAAGTTCAACTGACTATATACTATATACACCAGGCCTGGCAATTTTGATTCACGGAAACCAAAACGTCAACATCGCAGGCCGTAGGCGTCAGTGCTGAGCTATCGACCAACTTTTCATGCGCATGCGCGTCCAAAATAATAACGAATCTGCGAGCAATTTTTTATCTACAATTTTCAAATAAAAGATACTTCGAGATTTGATAAACTATAGATGACGAATGAAATTTCTATAG
>CM052140.1:974110-988668 GCA_028454255.1 Halictus ligatus | reverse complement strand
CAACTTGTAACGAATATGGAACCTCGCATAACAACTGTAATTAAAATTTTTGTTGACAATCTTTTGAATATTTTTCCGTCCTTTTGGAAACTGTATTTCATAGCAGAACGTTCAAAGGAGCCAACAACAGTTCATATTTACTATCAACAAATAAAAGTTTATTTATATAAATTGGAAAAGCATTTATTTAGCTGTAAAATGAGTATAGAAACAGGAAGCATTGTATTTAAACAGAGATGAAATATTCAGGGTGAACTAATCATGTAATAGCTCGTTTCGGTTACTTTTCCAGATTGTGACTGTAATTTGGAAAATTGCCGAAATACGCGCTGTGCATTACCCGGCAGTCACAGTAAATTGGCAACTATGCGACGAATATTCTCCGCTGTGGTTTGGCAAGTACGCCTTCGATACCTGTAACCTGTATATATCAGTGGCACGAAAGCACGAGCTGCGCAGCGAAGATGCGCGCTACACGAAGGAGAGACTGGTGAGACGTCATGTGACAGGGCTGGCATTTGAGGGGTCCCTAACGTGCCCAGGCCTGACACACACATACATAATTTAAAATTTTCATTTGACAGATGTTTCCAACAAAGGAGTCGATCAAAACAAATTCTGTAGTTTCACAAAAATATACCAATCATACTAAGAAATATGTATCAATGGAATTTAGACGGTTATTACGGATAGCATGGCAACTTGGAAAATTCACCGAAACTTTATCTTGTTGACACATTAAAAGCACTATCGGTTACATTAGAATGCTACCTTCGATACCTTAATCGAAACAAATAATAATAAAGCAGTATCTTATTTCTGCAATATTTTATGCATATGTTTTATTAAAAAGTAAGTAACTATTAGTAACTTTTAGTAAGTAACTATTAATTTGTTTATTTTTATTTCTTTGTAACGGTTACTGATAACTGCCACCTGTTAAAATTTTATTGACAAATAAGTAAGTAAAGAAGAATTTTATTGTGTTCATTTCTAATTAATAACCAAATTATAAGAATGTTATTTAGAATATTTGTATGAATATTCATTTATTACTAGAATCCGTATAATCTTAAGCATTGAGTCAGAGAGTAAATTTCCTCTTCAATTTAATCATTTATTAGATATTATACATGGTGTTCCAGGTTTTCATGACTAAACTTTGTTAGTATATTTTATATATGTCTATATTAAAAAAATGTGTTATATATAAACATAAATCTTCTGAAATATATATGATAAAAATACAAAAAGAATAAAGATGAAGTTGAAGTTATTGTGACACAATGTATATATTTACTTTAATATGTGTGTAAACTATGTTTACAATATATACCTACTTGCCGCAAGATATACTAATGGCCTATGCCCATATCGAGAGTGCTATTCTTTTCATGCAACTCTCCGATAGCACTCTCAATAGCGTGGACACTGACGAATTTGACTATCGAGAGTAACTCGCAAAAGTTTTACTCTAAAATGAACACTGGCTATAATAAAGTTTGACTGTTAAAACCTGAAACACTATATATACATATGTGATAAAAGCATAAATATCTCTATAAATATTTAACTATTTTATGTATTTTTAGTACATAATAAGTAAAAAAAATGGTGCTATGGATCTATATGCTATTGATTTATACTTTTTGTACATTATGTGGATCATCAGAAGATAAATACATTATAATATCATCAAACCTAGAAAATGACAAAGTATTTCAACATCGAAAAGTGGAAACTGATAAATATATTCCAACATGGGATAGTTTAGACAGTCGACCACTTCCAAATTGGTATGATGATGCAAAATTTGGCATTTTTATTCATTGGGGAGTCTTTAGCGTTCCTAGTTTTGGTTCAGAATGGTTCTGGAATAATTGGCGAGGTAACATTATACTTCTCGGTAATTAAAACATTCAAATATAATTTTTTGATTGCTTAACAAACAGTCTAATTTGCTACTTCTAGAAGAAAAGAGTGATACCAAGTACAGTGACTTTATGAAACAAAGATATCCGCCAAACTTTACATATCAGGACTTTGCTCGGGAATTTACTGCAGAATTTTTTAATGCTACTGAGTGGAGCGAATTATTTGCTGCTTCGGGTGCAAAATATGTTGTACTGACCAGTAAACATCACGAAGGATATACATTATGGCCCTCAAAGTATTCCTTCAGTTGGAATTCTATGGATGTAGGACCACAAAGAGACCTCATAGGTATTATGGTGTGCTTTTTAATAAAGGATTTCTAAGTTATAGTGAAGTAATGATTGTAAGATGAAACTATTAACACGTTAAACGCTAAGCTAATTTTGTTTGGCTCTCCAATTCACTTTTTATTTAAATTTAGATGCAAAAATACACCTGTGCAAAAGGGAAACTCTCGCCGGCTTCATTTTTGTTTAATCTGTTTCAATCAAATCTATTAAGACAATGAATATATTTATTAATATTGTATGAATTATATATTATATATTATTTTGTAAATTCGATACCATCAGTCCACAGGACTGGCATAGCGTTTAACATATTAACCCTTTGCACTCAAGTGGTGACTCTGAAGCACCACTAGAAATTATTGTAGCATTATTGCAAAGGAATTACAAAAAATATTACAAAATATTTGTTGCATTACAAAATTTGTATTTAATAGATCACTAAACGTTTAAATATTATATGTAGAAATCGGATCAGTTTCGTATGAATAAAATGAAAATATTGTAAGACGAAAGAAACATTTAGTCCTGGATTGAAAATAGCGCCGAGTGCAAAGGGTTAAGGAGAGATACATAATTGTCTCCTGTCTCGCCTGATGTACTCTCCTTTTGAAAGAATAGACTGTATAATTCTAGTCAATTTGTTCTTTTAATATGGTAAATATAAATTAATATTATATAATTATTAACTTTTTAATTTAGGTGAACTGTCAATGGCGTTACGAAATTCAACTAGTTTAAAATTTGGTCTTTATCATTCTTTATATGAATGGTATAATCCTCTTTATTTACACGATAAAGGAAACAACTTTACGACAGAAATTTTCGTTAAGCACAAAATAATACCTGAACTACAAGAGATGATAGAAAATTATAATCCAGAAATTGTATGGTCTGATGGTGATTGGGAAGCGTCAGATGTTTACTGGACATCAAAAGAATTTTTATGTTGGTTGTATAATGAAAGTCCTGTGAAGGAAACAGTTGTTGTTAATGATAGATGGGGTGTTAACATACCATGCCATCATGGTGACTTTTATACATGTACTGATCGTTATAACCCAGGAATGTATTACAGTTTACTATTTATCGTAACTATGATATTTTATTTCATTTTAAGTTTCTCTTTTGAATCATTAGGTGTGCTCCAATCTCATAAATGGGAAAACTGCCTGACTATTGATAGAAAGTCTTGGGGTTTTCGTAGAAACGCTCGTTTATCGGAATATTTAACGTTGCCAGAACTGGTAAGAGAACTGGTAATTACCGTCAGCTGTGGAGGAAATGTATTAATGAATGTGGGACCAACAAAAGATGGCATTATTTCTCCTATTTTTGAAGAAAGATTACGTGGAATAGGTATAATAACTATCTTATACGCGTGTTCTTTTTATAATAATAATATAGGTCTGCGAGAAACCGAAAATATCGAGTCGAGATGAAATGAGAATTTCTGAACGGGTTCACGAAAATTTCGGGATTCTCAAACACCTCTAGGCAATTACCTAGTTAGCCAAATCTGTTTCAAGCAAATTTTGCGCAATGTTTGTATCACACTTTGCGAGTAAAAGGCTTATCTATTTGGTACCAAACCCTGCTTGGAACAGAATTTGGTTCCTATTTTCTATGAATTTGGCACCAAAACTTGTCGACAAATTCAGAGCCAAATGCGGAAACAGATGGATCGGAATTTAAGTGCAAAGTTAGCAGGCAAAATTCTATGACAAATTGAGGCCAAACATTGTCCATTATAGAGGGCAGGTCGGTCGCGCTCAGTCCTTGCTCTACGAGTACATATCGGGCAAAATCGGAGTAAACCTTGCTGTAGGAGGGAAAATAAAATGTTATTTAAACTTCTAAATTATATAATTTTACGTTTCATGTATTTTCAATCATTTAAACCCAAGGACAAGGTTAGGTCCGCTTTTAGTGCGACCGACATACCCTCTATAACGAAGCCATGGTTTGGTCTCGATTTGGTCTTACTTTGGAATGGCATTCTGCCAGTAAACTTTGCACTCAAATACCGAGCCTAATGCGAAAACAGATGGATCGGAATTTGTAGACAAATGCTATATCAGATTGTGGGGGTCAGATTCATCCCCGGCCCATTTAATTTATAATAATTATTAATAGTTTAATAACCATTTAAAATTATGAAAAAACACATTTCGGATACCAAGCCACATGTTTTAAATCGTTTTCAGATCTCCGACTATGGAACCGCTGAAGAATTTTTGGACCACGTTCGAATCTCGTAGAGGTCAAATTTTTTTCTCGTTAACACGTTTCCTGCCGCGTGGGGCGTATACGCCCCACGCTGAACTTTCCGTTCAAGCCATTTGGTATTATCATTCTCTCTTGGCATAATAATGTTCAGCCAGTTATTTGTTAAACTAATTCCTAGAAAAATAAATCTATTGGTTTGTTGTGTTATGCATGTTAAACTATACAACCTTTGCTTGATAATTATGATTTTTGCACTATTTTAATTATTGTAAGGCATACGCCAGAAACAAAATAATACAAATGTAAAGCGTGGGGCGCATACGCCCCACGCGGCTTGGACGGGAAATTTTCAAAAAACGGTCTGGCAGGGAACGTGTTAATCTAATTTCTAACCGTAAGATTGTTGTTACACCATTGTAAAAACATTTTTTAATAATACACATGATTAGTGGCTTTCGGGAAAGAGCCGTGTCCTAAAGGAATTTGATCCCAACGTTTCGCCATCATTGCAGCTGGCTTCATCAGGGGTGAAGACACTCTGATACTGGCGAGTGTCCAGGAAAACTGAGTTTATATGGGGCTAGTCAATGTTCCGGAACGGTGCTCACCAGTAGTTTTTAATTGTTCAGCTGGACAATTAAAAAATGGGAGGAGAGAGTGCCAGATGGGGTTGACAGATCGCATTGCCAAATGCCTTAAAAAAGAAGGGATCAAAACTGCTTCCAAAGCAGAGAGGAAAATTGGACAAATTCTTACCTCCCCTAAGGACCCACAACCACCATTAGCGCAGCCAGGGATTTACAAGATTCCCTGCTCATGCGGCAAAGTATACATCGGGGAAACTGGGAGGAGTGTGAGTACACGTCTCATCGAACATGATCGGTGCCTCAGACTAAAATATACCCAGTCTGCAGTGGCAGAACATCACTTAACCACTGGGCACAAGATTATGTTGGAGGAAACGAAGTTGGTATCCCAATGCAAGGAATATTTTCCACGCAAGTATAGGGAATCCATTGAGATCCTTAAACATCCTAACAATATCAACAGGGACACAGGATACCAACTCAACCCCATCTGGCACTCCCTCCTCCCATTTTTTAATTGTCCAGCTGAACAATTAAAAACTACTGGTGAGCACCGTTCCGGAACATTGACTAGCCCCATATAAACTCAGTTTTCCTGGACACTTGCCAGTATCAGAGTGTCTTCACCCCTGATGAAGCTAGCTGCAATGATGGCGAAACGTTGGGATCAAATTCCTTTAGGACACGGCTCTTTCCAGAAAGCCACTAATCATGTGTACATTCCAGGCCGTGAAAGCATCAAATCTACAATTTTTTAATAATGTTTAAACTATTTTTCAGAAAAATATTTTTGGAATACTTCCGGCCTCTAATCATTTATGGCAAGGTTCAGAATTATTAGCATACGACGGTCAATTATAGAAGGCTATGCCTTTTGAAATTCCGCTACACGAAATTTGAACCTGGTCCAAAAATTCTTCAGCAGTTCTGCAGTCGGAGACCATAACCGCTGCACCAACCGGCGCCGTTGAAAATGCAAACCTTCGAAATATTCGAATACACCCTGCATATAATTTACGTTTTTTTTTATACTACGCAATTTTTAAAGTCTGGACGATGTTTCTATGAACGTAGGAATGTTTAATATTACATTATATATTTTGATGATAATTATAACTTAGTTTTTTACGGAAAAAATGCCGAAAAAGTGGTTTTTATTTTTTTCAACTATGACTCACCAAACTCAGGAATCTGAAGAAATTGAGTATAATACTTAGGACTATATCTCATTGCTAAATTGAATCTGTTCTAGTGCCTTTTGAATTTCTATATGACACTTGCATTTTCTCGACTTTTTTTCGTGTTTTTCGCTTTTTATACAACCACAGATTGCAACGGAAAAAACGATTTTAAATTTGTGGCTTGGTATCCGAAATGTGTCAGTTTTAAAAAAATTTTAAATGGTCATTAAATGGGGAAAATGGGCCAAAAACTGGATTTTCGATTGTCCTCTTTAACTACCCCTACAAATTAGGTATCGGGCTGAAACTTGGCAGAAAGGTTTCTTTTTTGATAGGCTATCGAATGGTTCAAACTAGATTAAAATAGGGCTGGGACGAATTTGACTCTTAAAACCGGCTATAGCCTTTTGATGGTAAATTTATAGCAAATTACTTATGGGGTTAATAGTATTAAAATATTTGATTATAAATATTATATCTTACTTAAACCAAGGTGTCACAAAAAGTATTTGTTTAACAGGTGAGTGGTTAGCAATAAATGGAGAAGCTATTTATAATACTAAACCATGGCATGCACAAAATGACACTTTGACAAATAGTGTTTGGTATACCCAAAGTAAAAATAAAAGTCTAATCTATGCGCTAATAATTGATTGGCCAAAGGATGGCGTATTGCACTTAGGATCTCTTACAGTATCTGTAAACACACAAATATTCATGCTTGGATCTAATGAACCATTTAAAGTACGTAATTTTATTACATATAAGAAATTATTAGTATGTATCTTTTATAAGTTCTAGAATTTTTTAACTAATATTATATATTTAATTTTAGTGGAAACAAAATGGTGAAGAATTAATTATATTTATACCACCCGAACTTCACAAAGGGCAACCAGGCTGGGCGTTGAAAATAAAGCAAAAATAAATTGTATTAACAGCCGAATTCAATAGTTTTTAAAATTTTTGCATTTTATTTTAAACGGTGTTTATGTATATTTTATAAATTTGTATGTAAATTAGTCTATAATCACAGTGGCTCCAATATCGGACAGTTCGAAATGGGAAGGAATACTCCAATTTAGTTCAAAATTGGTACTCTGAGGTTTTTCGGGTCACTGATTATGAATGTGATATCAAAATTACAAAAAATAAAATGACGGATTCAATATGGCCGATGCATATCCCAAAAAATTAATGGACTCTCTTGAAAATTAGTATTTCCATATTTCTCGCGCCGTTGAATATGAATATGTCAAAATTACAAAAAACAAAATGGCAGTTCCAATGTAGCGGATTTCCACAAATATTTGGTAGTAAAATGTTTTCGGTAACTCTTATTACGAATCCGTACTTAATATTTCAAAAATCAAAATCCGGTATCTCGTATATCCTATATATTTTTGGCCACGATTTCGATCGAATTTATCCCTGTCACTTCACTAGTAGCGCGGACGGTAAGAAAATGCAAATAATCGCAGGTAAATGAAAGAATATTGTTCAACAACCTTCAAAGTTTCTTAAAAAAACATAAAATTCAGATACCGCGTCGGCCGACGTAGGAACCACTGTGACCTTAGCCTTACAAAAAATTTTGTACATTAACTGTACCCTTTAAAATTATCATTTTATAACTGTATACTTTATATTACGTAATTGCAAACTTCTTTTTTGTAACATAAATGCAAATTCTTCTTCAGTTACTGAATTTGACCTACTTCGTACAAATAAGCACCAAGTAATTTAGTCTGAAATAAAAGTAAACAATTACTATATAATAAATTTCTATGAAATGTGTATGTACATCCTTCATAAAAAAAATACTTACACCCTCGATGTAATTGCGGACGTTTAACTTTTCATTCTGAGAATGAGCTCCATCATCACCAGCGCCAACTGGCAAAAGCAGTACATTTTTACCCGTTACTTCTTGGAATGTCAAAGTAACTGGAATTGAACCACCTTCTCGACATAAGTCAGGTTCTACTTTATAAACATGTTTGGTAGCCTTTCGCGCAGCCATATAATTTGGATGATCGGGATTTTCAGACCAAGGTTTTCCTCCATGACCTAAACTAATTTTCATTGCATTTGGACTACCTCTAGTAGCCCACTTTTTATTCAAATATGTCATTACTTTTTCTTTAACTTCATCAGGGCTCATGTCTGGTACCAATCTTATTGAAAATTTACCAATAACTTTTCTTGGAATGACAGTTTTTGCACCTGGTTCACTAAATGCACCTTCTATTCCATGAAGGGATAAAGTGGGTTGTCTCCATCGATGCATTAAAAGCTTGATCTATCAATACAACAAGACATAACAATATCTATGCATGCTTACATTCATAGTCACAATTAACTCCTTTATTGATATCTCACGTCGCAAAGTCATCCATGAAATTGTATGGACGAGATATATCGTCGTGCAATGTTGCATCGTAAAATCTTACCATCTTACAAACGACTTTGTGACGCAAGATATCTTGTCAATGCCAACAAAGGAGTTACAATTAATACCAAGCTATTGAATCATAAAAACCTACCTTATCTTCATTGTGAGCTAGTCTATCAGCACCAACAGATTCTTTAAATTCAGCCACGTCAAATTCTATTGTGTTATAAGCATCCAATTCTTTTGCTGTAATCTTAGCTACATTGTCATAGATGCCATCAATTAAGATTTTACCATTAACATCAACCAATGTATTTAATAAGTAAATTAAGTCTGCCATTGCTTCGTACACAAGTCCACCAAATACACCACTGTGTAAATCTTTAGCAGCACACGTTACTTCAACATTAAAGTAAGATATGCCTCTCAAGCCATATGTAATACATGGTTTTGTAGTACCCAACCAATAATTATCAGATATGCAGACGTAATCTACTCCTTGCAAGAACGTATCTTTACGTGCCCACAGAAGGTCGTCTAAACCTATGCTTCCACTTTCTTCCATACCTTCAAAAACAAACTGTAACCAAAATGAAATGGGTACTGAAAAATCACAGAGAAATTGGTATCATTTTACAATAACGAAAGTACCTTAAGATTTACTGGAATAGTTGCTCCAATAGCTTTAAAAGCTTGCAGAGCATGTATCCAACAAAGTACAGGACCTTTGTCATCTGTACTTCCACGGCCATATAATTTTTCATCTTTTTCAATAAGAACAAACGGTTCTGTATCCCAACCATCTTCTTTCAATGCTGGTTGCACATCTAAGTGCCCATATAAAAGTACAGTCTTTTTCTTTGGATCTAACCCAAAGGTTCCTAACAAAACAGGTGGCAAGGGTATTTTATCTCCATTTGGAAGAGTTTCTTTTCCAACATCTGCTAATTCTGTAGTAGCACCAAGATCTTTTAATCTATCTTCCATCCACTTCATCATTTTCACTATCTCATCTCTATGATCTGGCCATGCAGAAACCGATTTTATAGCCACTGCTTCACGTAGGTTATTTATGTATTCTTTTTTATGGTTGTCAATAAAACTAAAAGTTAAAAATTAAATAAAAATGAATTTCATTGTTACATGTATTTATCTTATTTTGAGTGGACCTATAATGATATTGTCTGAATAAATACCTGAACAAATTTTTTAGAATTGTTGGAAGATCTGAAGCCATTTTTCTTCTTTTATTCGATATAAACAATTGCTATAAAACGTTGACGGCAATCTGAAAGTGTATTCCAGAAATATGTGTTATTTATGTAAGTAATCTTATCACGTGAATAATGGAGTTTGGATAACACTCAGACTTCAGATTACCATGTATATAGGTACATTCTGATAATAAAAACATGCAAAGATATCGTATTTAGTGATAGAAAAACTAACAGGAATATATAGTTCCTATATATAGAGAGGAATATATAGGAATATATAGTTTATAGTATTCAGAATTAGAATCGTCTAAAGTGGGGGAAATATTATAGTTGGGTAGGAGCTACATACGACAACATATTACTATGTCAGTAGTATGGCTATTAGTATTAAATAATATGTAATATACACAGGGATATACCAGTCTATATTTTCACTGCGCGGTTTTAATTTTATTTAATGTTAAACAACATTTTCATGTATACACAGGTGTACATAGGAGAATGCAAGATCATGAGGTCACCGATGTGATTGTAATTTTATTCGATAATGGATTTCGTAATTCTGTTAACGGATATATACCATTATTAGGAATGACTTTTAATAGCTTCTAAGATATTTATTATTTTAGGTTATTACCATACAGTCGTAATTTTCAGGAATACCAAGTGTCAGTGTGGCGTGGCCAGGTGGGCGTGGCGTTACCGTACCGGAATATGTACCGACATAGTACGCCGTTTAGAGATGGCGTACAAAATCATTATTTAATTTATCACAGTGATCGCAGGATCACGGCCACGGTCGTGAGTTCAACTTCATTCATGCCATGATCGTGATTTTCTAATCTATGTAGAGTGAATTTGCTCGTTGTCATCCTAATTCTTCATCTCGATAGAATTAGTTCTCTGTTTAAGCACAGACGAGGTATAGGAATAGACCAATCACCCAATATATTTTTCTGTCTCCGCTCGGGGGGCTCTAGAGCCCCCGTACCATTCCGTGTCACATCCTACCGTATCATCCAGAACTAATATTGTGGAACCAATATTTTACGATGGCGCTGTTGGTGATAGAATTTAAAATCTCATGTCGAGAATTCTAGTTCTGACACCGCGCGGATGCTAGGCCTATATGATGAATGAAACAAAAGAATGTTGTTTCCTTTTAACTCCATTACGCCTGTTACGCGAGTGCATCGAACGAGACGTAATGTAATATCAATAATAACGTAACGGTTAGGAATATTTTGGTTCCAGATGGAATCCCCCATGAAATGATTTTTTTTCGTTAAACACTTTTTTCTTGTTCTTTCTACTACATCAGTCTTCTTCCCTGTGCAATTACAATTATAACAGTGTAAGAACATAATAATAAATTAACAAATTAAGAACGTAGTTTAAATTTAATTTTAAAAAATACGACGTTGATATCACTAATTTCATTTGATTATTTAATTGCTACCTATACAATTTACTTCTGATATTGCTTTTCATTTTCAAATTTAATGATTTGAGATTGAAAAAAGATTGAACAACAATATTTATAATAAGTAGTTTTGAACATTTTTTAAGGATAATTCAGTTTAAAAAACAAAATTATTCAAAAATACAAAATATATTTAAAAAGAATCGGGTTTAATGGTATATACTGAAATAATGGTATATAAAACCAGTAATAATGGTAATAATGGTAATTGGTAATAATGGTATATGGTAATAATGGTATATACTGAATTTTTTCAGTCTAAATTTCATTTTGGTATCTTTTTTAGTTCTAAGGTTATAGCAAAATGCGCGCCTCGCCGAACTGGGTGCCCGAGTTAGGCACTATTTAGATAACAAATTATTTAACTAACGATTCGAGTAAAAGATATTTTATCTTTATTCGTTTGTTACGAGCCAGGGCTGCGAGCAACGCGAGAGGCCGGCGAGGGATTGTTACCCCAAGAATATGGTTTCAATTTATTTTTCAATTTGGAAATCTTTGTTGATCTGAATTTAACATTAGCAAGCCTTGTAACTTATATAATTTAATTGATACAATCCGAGCGGTAAGATTGTATCGTGTGGGAACGTTCAATTATTAGATTAGGATGTTTGGCAATAATTAAAGGTTGTAAATTACGCGAGTTAACAAACAAGACAATTTATTCTGAATAGGAATGGGTGTTGTGTCGCGAGTGAAAGCAATAAGTGTACAATTATAGAAATTGTTACCTATGGTGCACGGTGTGGACGCACTGGCAATGCGGGGTCGGAGAGCGATTGTTGGTAGCAAAATAGAAACTACACGAACTAACGGCTTCTATAAGGCAACGTTTGATTCGAAAGGGACTTTAACCCGATCTCACCAGAATTTAGTCTGATACGAGTAACGCGACGTGACTTCGCGTTTGCTATACCGCGACCGGACCACTTCTGAATCTCAACTGAACCGCTTCTCGACTGAACCGAAGAGGATGAAAATGAACGGGTTTATATACCCTAAAAATGAGAGAGAAATGTGTCTGTTTTATTGTACAATCGCATACTCGTATTTGTCGTTTCGGGTAAGTTTAAGGTTTGCAGCTGGATCTTTTGTTTAAAGGGGTAAAACGAAGGGTTAGCCAGGATGTTTCCTATCAAAGACTATCTTGACAAAACATTCCAGAAGGGGATGTTTTGAAGATTTCCATATTAAGAAATCGTACGGTGCTGCTACTGAATCATGCTTTGTGCCAGCTGCGTCCAGCCGGAGTACAATCATTAAACAAAGGGGCCTGTTGGGACGCTTTTCGTTCTCAGAAAAGAGATTAGAACTTCTAATCGAAAATGAGTCGTGGAGAAACGTCTCCATACGTAACACATTTTATGCCTCCAAATTTCGACAGATCCGAAAGGAAGATAAGAAACGGCTTGAACCAGCTCGAACGCTTTCCATGCGAGCATCGACGGTGTTTATATAAATATGATGCGGCGACATGGTCCTTTTAAAAGCTGACAACGCTGTAAAATCTACCTTTCTCGTCACACACCTCTTGTGTTGCAACGTCAATCGAGTTCCCTTTCTGATTCATAATAGAATAAGACGATAGTTCCATCTCTAGTCCCATCAGTCAGCTATACCACAGACGAGGTATAGTAGTAGACCAATCACCATATCCGGTTTAGTGTCTCACATGTAAACAACTAGTTTTCTTACGCCCTCCACGATGACGAACAATAAATGTTTCAAATCTGGTCAAATACAAATGATTGACGAGTTATCTACATATCTGATGTTATGACTATATGTTCAAATTATATTTTTTTATTTGATGTCATTATGTTATATATTTATAATGATCTTTATCAATAAAATATTAATAAATATGGACACCACGTTTTCGAATTATAGAAATACAATTTTCATAAATCTTGAACGTCAATAACATTTCTCCATACGTATAATTATTATTCACATTTCTACAATTTTTTAACACTATTAATACGCATCCATTTTGAATATATTTTGTTATTGAACTTGAAAAAGGAATTAAATTGAAATTTACTATATATTTTCATGTATATTTCATTTAAACAACGTAAATTTTAGCTTTAAAGAATTTTGCAAAATATCCATTAATATTAATTGTGAAATTCGAAAGAGTTAAGCATTAATTAATCAATAATTATGTAGTTGATCGTTTTTTCGAGATGTTAATCTATGTGACTCAAAATGTAGTTGTTTTCCTTCATATTTGTGGTGAGAAAATAAACGACGAACGCAATAGTACGACACGTACGAACACAATCATTGAGCTCGATCAGACTCGTCCACTCGTGATGCCAAAATCATGGGACGCCGTCCCACGTGGCGGGGGTGGGGGCAAACCCCTCCGCCGGCTTGGCCCCATTCATTGTCAGATGTAGCGTCTCCACATTACCAAAATTTCGAGCGCCTGAACCGCAATCGATTCCCGGTTCGGCGAGATGCACATTTTGCTACAACTTTTAAACTAAAAAAAATATCAATGCGAAAATTGCACTAGAAATTTTTTAAAAATCGGGTTTGATGTCGTATACTGAAATATGGTCTACATTTTTTAAATAATTTTTTTGTTGATTTTTAAGATAAATTCGGATAAGATGGTCAAAAGAGCCTACAAACCAAATTAATTTTTAGTAGCACCATGCTCAACAAAAACTTACGAGAAAATTCATGAATATTCTATCTAATATCATACAAGACTGAGATTTCTTTCATAATTTTTGGTTTGCAAAATCGATTTTTCAAAATAATTCACATTAATAATCACGATGAGACCCAAGTAACATAATAACATAAACCTGGTCAACTGAAAACTTCGATATAAAATCGTCAATTTTATGCTTTCGGATTTGTTTAAAAATCGATTTTGCAACAAAAAATTATGAAAAAAATCTCAGTCCTGTATGATATTAGGTAGAATATTGATGAATTTTTTCGTAATTTTCTGTTGAGCATGGTGAGACTAAAAATTAATTTGGTTTGGGGGCACTTTTCATCTTCTTATCCGGCTATATCTTAAAAACAGACAAAAAAAATACTTAAAAACTATAGAACTTATTTCTGTATACACCATTAAATCCGATTTTTAAAAGGAATTTATCTTTTTTAGTTTAAAAGTTGTAGCAAAATGTGCGCTGCGCCGAAGCTGGAATCGATTGCGCTAATCGGTGAAACGCGTCGAATAGTCGAGCAGGCAGTTTAGACGACGTTACGTCAGAGT
>CM052140.1:925118-964982 GCA_028454255.1 Halictus ligatus | reverse complement strand
TAAGTTTCATCAAAATCGGCGTGTCGCACTTGAATATGTTCCCTTGTAAGTTGATTACCCCGAATAACTTCTAAATTATGCGTTATACAAAAAAATTATTTCTAACATGACATGGTGTACGTGACTTCTTTATAAGTGAAGTCGTTTAGGAAATTTACTGAACTGTATATTTTGTATGCTCTAGTCGATGCAGTCTTTTATTCTCTATAAAAAAAAAAGTAGTAACCCCCGTGTATCGAAAAATGATCACTTTAGCAGGTAATTTAATATTTAATTTAATTTTTTGCATAACATATAATATTCAGAAGTTATTCGAGGTATGTGTCCGACTCTGTGTATTCTTAAACATGTCTTGAAATTCATGACTAGATTGAGACTTTACTAGTTTACATTTTGTGAAAAAATGTCTACCATTATGTGATTGCTGCGCATAATTCTACGTGAAATTACGTTTCCTACTAAATTTAGTGTAATAAGTTATGTCCGTTCAAGGACGTTTTGTACGTAATAATTACGTTCGATATGAAAGTCATTTGCAGAATATTTTTTCCATGATTAGAAAACATAATGACGAACCTCAATGCTATTGAATGTATTATGGTATTGCTTATGACTTATGATTTATGATTCACTACTAAAACTTTATTCTTATATATTCATATAAAACAAAAATATTCATTTAAAACATGCACTTATATGAATATTAAAAAAAAATGTTAATCAACAATTCGTAAGATTTTGTGTTAATGCATGATGGGTGAATAATGATACTAGGAGACAACAGATCTTTATGCAAAATAAACATTTTCTGTCTTCATTAATAATTTTGATCGATTGGAAGTAGCATATTCATACTTTTAAATCTTTTAATCTGTTTACCGATTTTATCAATGCATTTTTGGCATAAATCCATGAAACCTGCAGTCTATCTATTAATTAGCGGTTGTAGTATTTTTGCGATTTGTAGAACTTCTCCTGTAACTGAACGTTCCTTTTTTTTTAATTATGTTTGTTTATAGTTGATAAATAGTAAACATTTTTAAATGAAATTGAGGTGTAGTTTTTTATAGTACATTTTAAAGAATACCTAAAATAATAGTTGAGCAATAAAAAACCAAGTAATTGTTTTCAATCGAATGCTATTTAATTAAAAGTAAATGGTGTGGTCAAGTGGAAGGAAGTTTATATAATTATGATAAAACATTAACTCGTTGTGTGTATATGTTCGTATTACCTAAAAATGTTAACCACGCACATTCCGAAAGAAACTTTTGGGTCAATCAATGTACGAAAAAGTTAATTTTTTTGTTTTTTTCTCTCTACTTGATTTTTACAAGGTGTAGCTTAAAAGCAGCTTTTTTCTGAAAGTGAACCAAAAATTTATTTAGTGAATTTATTCAGATTTTGCAAAAAATCTAAAACCAGTCATTTTGTTTGTTCATTAATTTTTACGTTAAATACATACAATATACTTTCCATCTAATAATATAGCGGAAAAATGTTTGATAAATATAAATATTTTATTATATCTTTATATTTCATGTTTTCTGTAACGTGTTTAGTGTAGTAGATTTATTTAATACGAAATGGGTCAGACATGACCCAAAATAGTGTTACCTCGTGTTACAGAAAACCTTAAACTTCAGTACAGATGCCACTACGACAGAAATTGTGTCTATGTCATTCATGTTACTTCATGATGGACAAAGTGTGTAGTTAAAGCGACAGGTTGTCAGCATGATTGCGTAAGCAGACTACTTGACACGGTAAGATCAAACACGTTCGATCACTATTCGATAATTTACGCAAGCCTTTAAGTGCATCCCTTCATGGCCAATGCGGTTAAGTAAATATGTAACATGATGGCCAAGCATATTTAATCATCTATAGACCACATGAAAGAATTCCCGAAATTAGACGTAACCATGAATCATCGTGGGCACACCTTTTACTCTTGACCTTGGTTCATCCTGAACGATGCCAGTAATATTAATTATTTATGAAGTGAACCTTATTAATTCATAATATGTTCCAGCTTTCGATTTCATGTGAAAAACATTTTGGAATTAATTTTCTAATCGATCTTTTTAATGTGACATTTTTATTTAGTATTTTTATTAACGCCTTAATTAAAACACATATGACGTTACATTTATCTGAGTCCATAACTAACGAATAATTATGCATTTATTATTATATAGTGAAAACACCCAATTTGCAATTACTATGCAATTTTGTACTTTACTAAAATACATACGCTCCCTCACGTTCATAGTCTATACTTCAGTTCACATAAATAGCATCTCGGTTACAAAATGTTTGTCCGTCTTTATTACTAATTGTAAATGAAGAACTACCAAAGTACATATTGTATAGTATTGTTCAGTAGTCGAGACACACTGAAAATTTCAAAATACAGTTTACTTAATAAAAGATTAAATAACTATACAATTCACTGGTCGGTCTTATACAAATGAAATTACAAAGGAAATATTACAAGCTAGAAGTCAGGAAGCGTTGAATTAATTAACTATACGTCTTTAATTTCTGATCGCGTGCCATAACTTTTACCCAGAGTCCGCCTTGCGCTCTGATCGTCATTCGAAATTTCGGCTTCACTTCCTCTTTGCCAGGGACGGATTGTAACCGGCACTTCCGAAGGACTGCACTGATCATGGACTTCATTTCCAACATTGCAAATTTGTAACCTGAAAAATATATATTACAAATTACAATACAATTCTAATAATTAGATTACAAAGTATGTATTATGTGCTGGCACTACAGTCAGCCACATAATTCATGACACACTTTTTACGTCAGAATAATTTTTTTATAAATCGTCCAAACGACTGCAGTTTTTTTATCAAGCTAAAAGGATTAGTAAATAAGAAGAAGATTTTTTTGTTGATTGGTTTACGAGTTATAAACAATTAAAAATTTTTTCGTCGAATTATTCTATTACTCAGCGATTTCGACTATTTTTAATCGTTTATAATTTTTTTTTTAATCGTTTATATAATTCGTAAACCAATTGTCCAATTCCGATGGAACTTTGAGGATGCGTATAACTGATACGAATCTACAAAACACATTCTTAAAATTTTCGTTACAGACCCAAATAGAAAAGTTGTAAAAACCAATTTTTACTATTTTTTTTTTATGGAAAATATTTTTTCGTACAACGAATAACTTACAAGTTATTTGAGATTGTCACGTTATGAGACACCCTGTATATCGGGTAGACACTGTGTTATATATATTTCTATTTTAATGTGTAGATACATTTCATTCCATATGAGCTGAATATTTTCGATCACTATCAGTGAAATTAAATGTACGACAAAAATCTGCAAATTTAATATTAATATTTAAAAAAGATTTATGAAAAGTAAATTTACCGATGCAATTTCTGGGTCCAGCGCTGAAAGGCAAGTAAGCGTACGGGTGCCTTTTTTCTAAATTCTCTAAGCTAAAACGTTCAGGTTTAAATGCTTCAGGATCCGAAAAATGGTGTGGCAATCGATGTGTACTATACGGCGACATAATCACACTGCAGCCTGCTGGTATCACGTATTTTCCTAAATATTACCAATAATTATTATTCTATTGATTTAACAATTGAAAGATTAATAAATTCGAAACGCAACGTTGCTACGTTGATGTATAAATGAGATGAATTTTATCGAATGTTGTTGTTAACAATTAATTTTTCAGAATCCTTTTACCAGCTCAAAGATCGTCGTTTACGTGATAAAACGACAAATAAATTATTAAATTACGTTACTGGAGGTGATTACCCTAGTAGCATTTATGGTTGCCCAACGATATCCGACAGTTGGGAGTTAGTTAATTATTACATTCTAAAATCATTTGTTTTCTTATTTATGAATTTACTCGCAATTTGTTCGCGCAATGGTTGGCCCACTAAAGTTTTATTGTGTGCAGCTTATCTAGTAACGTAGATCATAGCATCTACACATAAGACGCTTCTCTATATGTACGATGCTACACAACAGGCTACGCTACTTCTTTGCGTATTAACTTACTACACAGGCGGTCCCCGGGTTCATGTTCGACATGGGTGTTCTTTTAATTTATTTTTCAATTTTTATTGTGGAAATATATTGTTTATATGTTATTTATGATATGCTGTACGAACAACCGTAAGAGAAAAGATCAAAATAATATGTTATCGAACCCAGTTAGCCGTTCGTATCATCGCGACATAGACCAGATGCACACAACCTGCGGCTCTCTCTGTGTCAGTACTGGAGTATGCACGGCAGAGACGGAAGCGTCATATAACCGGACCGCGACGGAACCGTGAGGAATAGCGCGGTAGAAAGGGAAATTAAAGTGGGGAACAAGTCTTGATGGAGTGTGGATGTACACGCATACATTCGTAGTCACGCATGGTGGGGGAACCGGTACATTGGTAGTGGAAGCAGTGTCACCAGGTGAGAAGAGAGAACACGATTTGAAGGGGAAAAGTTACCCTCTCTCTCTGGCAGGACTGAAGTATGCACAACAGAGACGACACGAGTAGAGCGAGGGAAGAACTCTTGATCTGGCGACACTGACAATGAGCGGGAGTCGTGAAGCGACAGCGGGGAAGAACTTGCCCGGGCCCAGAGTTGGGCAGTATCCGATGAAAAGTTATTTAAATAGCTTTCAGATACAGATACTCTCTATCTTTTGTTTTTATTCGAAGTCGGATGAATTGCGAGAAGTTATTTGTATCTTTATTCGTCGAGCGTCTGGTTTCGAGATTTGTATCCGACTGCCTCTCGGATGATTTTCTGGCTACGTTCAGGATTTATTCGGATGGTCGGATACAACGCCACCATTTATTCGACGGATTTATTTGAAGATACTCGGCTTCGAAAAGTATCTGAACGATTTTAGGCGCCGAATAAAAATTAATTTCAGAATTTATTCGAACGCAGATGTCGCGGCGAAATGTATCTGTAACTTTTATTCGTAATTGAAGCTCGATTTGACGATTTATTTGAGGATTCTTCGTCACGATTTATTTGGCAGAGATGAAAATCAAATGTATCTTTTATTCGAAATTGTATTCGAAGTTCGGATAACTAATTTTTCTGTCCTACGTTGCCAAGTCGTAATACGTAAATATGTACCACGGTATAGTGACTACCATTAACAATCGAAAAGTTTTTATCGTTTAAAGTTTAAACACTTGTTTAAACAAATAAATTTTTATTATTTAAACCATTGTTTAAACAAACAAATTTTTATTATTTCAACAATTGTTTAAACAAATAAATTTTTATTAGTGAAACAGATGTTTACACCAGTACATTTTTATTACTTAAGCGATTGTTTACAGAAATAAATTTTTATTATTTAAACAATTGTTTAAACAAATAAATTTTTATTAGTGAAACAGATGTTTCGTACGTCGAAAATCAAAGATACATTCTGAGTTGAAAGTATCTGACAAAATTCGCCGTCGAATAAATGGGGGCGCTGCCTCGATTTGTCGAATAAATTTCCAAGATACTTCGCAACTGATCAGCTGTATCTCCAAATAAATTCTCTGAAATTCATTCTCGCCGCTAGAGGCGTCGAATACGCATAGCCGTTACTTCGCAATTCGGATGGCCCACGGACGACAAATGAAAATCGTGAAAAGTATCTGACGGATGATTGTGGTGAATATGTATCCGAGAGAAACGAGTTCGAATAAAAGATAGCTTTCATTTATTTCTATTCGAAATTTTAAAATAAATTTTTGCCCAACTCTGCCCGGGCCTAACGTAAACCAAAAAAGGGTGACAATTCTAATTTGTAGGCCAACCAATACTGCAACAAAGACTTATAAAAATGCCAGTAATAACTACTACTAGAGTAGTTGGTTTACGATTGAAAACAATTACGAAAAAATGCTGGTAGATAATGCGATTAAATAAAATACTCAGAACATACCTATTTTCACGTCTTCGCCAAGTATCCGTGCTATAATTGGCACACTTGGATACAGTCTAAGGGATTCCTTGATACACATTTCCAAGCACTTCATTTCTTTAAGATCCTTCATCGTTGGCATCCTCAGGTCCCTGCCAAAAATGTCGTCTTGCTCCTCGATGCATTTCTCCTGCCATTCTGGGTGATTTGCTAAAAGGAACATCGTCATTGCCGTTGCGGTGCCGACGGAGTCCTGTCCAGCTAACATGAACGTGCAACATTCTTCGACGATGTCCTCGTCATTGAAGCAAGGATTCCTCTCGTTCATCTCGACCATATACTCTAGCAAAGAAATCCTCTTAGTTTTCTTCGATTCGTCGTTAAATTCGGCTTCCTTGCTTCGCATTCGTTCGCGCATGTTCTTCATCATTCTGTAGCATGTGTTGAAGAGATCTTTCCGTTGCTGCTCTTCCTGCCTGCCGTATTTCGTCAATCGGTAGATGCATTCGATCAACAACCATGGCCTTACCAGACGATACAGGAACATGATTTGTCCCCTGAGAGAGAAACACATTCGCTTACAATACTACACGGTGTTCGACTACAAGTGGGAGAAAATTTAAGGGGTGGTTCTCTAAGACAATATAAGACAAAAATGAAGAATAAAAAAAATTGAAAGGATTCCCTGAAAGGGTGTAGTCGGATAAGGAGGCCAAATGTGCCTCCAAATTAAAGTGAATTTGCAATAGACTGTTCGATAGCTTATTCAAAGAAAATACTTTGTACCAATTTTCATCTTTATATGTCGACATGAGGGGTAGTAATGGGGTGATAAAGAAAATCAGAGTTTTCCATAATTTCTCTTATCCTTCTCAATTGAAAATTCTAAAAACTAAGCATATTTTAGCTATTAGAATACACACCTATGAATCTTTTCAGAATTGAAACCGAAACTGAAATTGAACCGAAATTGAAACCGCTTTGAAACCGAATTTTAAAAAATAAAAAAACAAAAGCCACTATTTTTTACCTTTTCCATGATCGCACAAGATAATACGTACAGATAATATGATACAATTTCTTTTTCAGTTGACTTTAAGTTGAATTACTATCTTTTCTACAAAAAATACTACAATTTTTTAAAAATAATTCAAGCTTTTACTATCGGCTAGAATGTTAATAAAATAATGCATGTTTAATATTTAACAACAACTGATATCAGCCTGTTTTACCTAGTTTTGTAATTGCTAGAAATATGAGTTACAATGCAATGTTGAAAAACGTCTTCTGATTACAGCCGTTACTAACTGGCAAAAAAATTTTTCAGAAAAAATTGTTTAACATTAAGTAATATGGACTAACCTGAAGCCTTTTAGCGTTACGCTCATTTTTTATTTATGGAGGAATACAAAAAATCCTTTGAAAAGCTTCGATCTGGAACTAATCGTTTTGGCAAGTTATTGATCTAGCTTTGTGCAAAAAATCATGAGATACTTCGAGATATTTTCGCCGCAATTTTAAGTTTAAATATCAACTTTCGAAATTTCCAAGAATGAATCGCGCGAAAGTCACGATTATTTGATGTTTCAAGTGAAATATTTTAGAGATACATACTAGATAACAAAAAAAATTGTGACATTCATACGTATAAAAAAATATTTAATAACAATTTTTTGTTAAATAAACAAAGATTTCGTTCACTGGACCACTGTCCTAAAAATGCAATAAGCATTTTTATGACAGTGGTTCAATGAGCGGTATAAAAATAATTCATATAACAAAAAAAAATGATTAATAAATATTTTTTTATACATAAAGAATTAATAAATTATATGCATTTCACATTTTCCTTTATTATTTGGAAATATTCCTAAAAAATTCATCTAAAATATCAAATACACCGTAACTTCCGCACGATTCATTCTTGGAAATTCTGAAAGTTGATATTTAAACTTAATTTGCGGCGAAAGGGTCTCAAGATTTTTTACACAAAGATAGTTCAATATTATGTATCTTGCTAAAACGACCAGTGCCAGACGAAAATCTATTAAAGGATTTGTTGTATGCTTCCATATATAAAAAATGGGCAAAAAACAGAGACTTCCGATTTGCCCATATTATTTAATGTTTAACAACTTTTTAAAAAATTTTTTGCTCTTGTAACCAGATGTAAGACCTTACTAGATACTCGGATACCTAGGCGTTCGGCTGTCTCGTGAGATACCCGGGTAGTCGGGTACCCGAGTTCTCTACCCGGGTATCTTATGGGTACTCGGGTAGTCGGGTATCTCACATACTCGGGTAAAAATACTAGCTCTACTTCTGATATAAACACTAAGTAAAAGATTAGTACACAGGTCGAAAAAATTCTTCCGTATAATATAGGTTTGTATAGTTTTGTACAGTATCTACCTTGGGAAAAAGTGTTCGATCAAACAAATCGAGAATTTATCATTATAGTTATTCATATGTTTCACGTAGAAAATACTTTCCTTAACGATGGAGGCAGAAGATATGATAAAACACGAGATATACAGGATGTCCCAAAAATGTTGTACTTCCTTGGGAGGGGTGTTTCCTGAGGTCATTTCAAGTAATTTTTTCCTTCACGGAAAAAAGCCTCGGATGTTCTCCGCGGCTTTGTTAAGAAGTTATTAACGAAAAACAGAGACCAATCAGAACGCGGATACAGCGGACGGATCCCGAGTCGGTCAATAGCAACGCTACGTTCAGCGGGACCTGTCGCCGAGTCGAAGTCCATTCGCTATAGCTGCGCTTTAATTAGTCCGTGATTTTCGTTAATAACTCCTCAACCAAGCCGCGGAAAACATTTTCATAAAGGAGAAAGTTACTTCAAATGGCACCAGGAATTGCTCCTTCCAAGGAAATACAACGTTTTTGGAAACCCTCTATAATGATTACCTGAGTAGTACCCCGTGAACTCATTCCTTCTTATTTATTATCTGTAACATTTCTAGTATTTCTATCTATCTATCTGTATATTTCTACTATTATCTGTCCCATTGGTCTAATCAAATTTTAAGAAACTGAAAGTCTCTTTTTCCTGATACGTGATGTAACGAATTCATAGTTAATGGATGAATGGAATGTGCAAAAGGCAGTGAAAGCTTATCGTAATGTAGTATTGGGTCGTAACATAAATTCGTTCGGTTACCTTCAATGTCTTTTCTTCATTTGTTAACCAAGCAGAGAATTACAATCAATGAATTTTGTAATCGTCACCTACGAGTGCTTTTTACCTACTCGTAGTTATCTCTGTTCGTAAACTCATTAGAAACTAAATATTAATATTTATAACCGAACATGTAATCGATGTTACAATCCAGTAAATGACTTCAGTGAGTGTTGCGCATATTAAACGACCGCTGGTCTTTTTGGAAATGAATTTATTTTACTATTCCCGAACTAAATTTTACTCTTTTAGAGGTAGGCGCGATTTTAGTTAGAAATTAGTACGATTTATAATGCTAATTGCTAAAATTATACTTTTTAGACAATTTCTAAATGTAGGATAATGTACCGGATGGTCCATGAATTAGTTGCCACTATATTGGAAATATTTTTCAGTTTAACGAAAAAATGTTTCGAACAACAGATCATTAGTATTAAATAAACAATTTATAGATATAAAAATAAATTTGAAAAATGTCACTTTTTTAATAAAAAAAAACAGTTTTATATTTTTTAATCATGGAGGAAGACATTGTTTAACACGTCTATTATGGACAACGAAATCGTATTAAAAAATACGTATAACATTATTGTAGTATAAGATTTTCCTCGTAATTCGAGAATATGATAAAACACCTACATGGAACTTTTTTAAAAATTCTTCTTTTATATTACATCTGTAATAAAAAAAGTTTTGTTTAGATTTGTATATCTTTTACTTCAAACCAATCCACTTTTGTTTTAAATAATTTTGTGTTGAGGTATTGGAAGCAACTTAAACATTCTAGACCACCCTGTAACATCCTATTATTTGACCTATACATATACTTTTTTAAAGAAGTCTATCCTACGAATACTCAAAATTTCTTAAGGTGTACAATATTTATAATTTTTCCTGTGTAATACATGCTCAATGCTAAGTTAGTGTCAAGAGCATGAACACTTGGTCTCCACCTAAATTCAAATTATTTAGTTACTAATTATTTATGTAAAGTTCTTAAAGAAGTAGGTTCAAAACTATATAAAAAAAATTGATACACAAGAATTTGAATGGATCTTGTATTCGATGATTTCGATAAAAATTTTGTTAAACGTTACAGCGGTACCTCAAAATCGCAAAAGAACAGGAGAACATTTCCATATGAATATCTACATTGATCGTATGAAGTCATCGATTGGCTGGATCTTTATGCAAATTAAAAATTGTCTGTATCAATTGCGAGAAATAACAACCATATAATAAGTTTGTTCTTTCTCTAATTTTAAGAGATTAAAAACAATGTATTGACATTCTCAAATTTTTTAAATATCATTATTAAAGAAATAATTAAATTATTAAAAAAATTAGTATTTTATAATTAACAAATTAAATTATCAATTAATTAAGTTATTTAAAAAATTATTATTATTATTGGAATAATAATACTATTAATAATATTATTAAGATAATAATACTATTAATATTTTTATTAATAATTCTATATAATTCCAATTATTTTAATTTTCGAGTTTATTAATGTAATTCTTCCAACAGAATCCAATCCACATTCGATCGAATATTCTTTGCCAGGATAGTAGCATTGTCGCGGAGCGTATGCTGCAGCGACAAATACTTATTGTTAGCGATGATCATGATCTATAAACACATTTGGATTCTCACTTTCTGAAGGGGAGATCATCCGTGGCTGCATCACACGAATTTCGGCTCGCTCGTCTTATTCCCAGAACTGTCTCTGCAAAGAATTATTGACATTCTCAATCCCTGGTGCGCGATGTCATTAGAATCATTATGCCTAAATGTTTTTCGCTGTTCTTGAGCAAACGTACTCATGGATTTAGATCGAAACACGCGATACTTGTACATATACAGGGCGAGTCTCGTAACATGGCGACTTCGAATGACTCGTAAGTTAGTTGTTGTCCGAACAAATTTTTCAAATAAATCTTGCACCAAAATTAAAATTCAATTCTCTTGAAAACAATTAATATTATTATGATGTTCCAAAATGTTCTCATACTACATTGTTTACTCTTACACATTATGAAAATAAAATCTGTGCCTTTATTTCCTATTTATTTATACCGTTATTAGTTACTTCATGGTCATCGTTAGAACTTTCTAAATCAAATTCCACAATTTTGTAATAAATGAGTGCCAGCGGTATGCAGTGCCAGCTATTATTTCTTGCGATTTTTCACAGGATATATTTACGAAAATTTTTAGCCAACATTACAGAGGAATTTTGAGAAGAATTTTAGAAAAGTTTGATCGAAGTGTTTAGAAAGAACCAGTTCAAATTTTATTAATACAATTTTACAAGAATGAAAGATGAAGTATTACTGCTTGCATAATATAAAAAGAAGTTGCAATTTTTAAATTGACATCGACATCGATATTAATGATAAAAAGGAGTAGATCAAACGCAAAACAATAAAAACATTTAAAGAATTTTAAAAAAACTGCTGCGTAGGAGACCCAATTCCTGTTGGGGTGTCAATTACTGTGCCTACATTAATTGTACATATTTTTAAAGCATAATGAATACTATAAAAGAGATATATAATATATATATATATATATATATATATATATATATATATATATATATATATATATATTAACTGATTGTAATGAAAAATTTTAATATCTCTTTCTTAATATTCATTATGCTTTGAAAAATAAGTATAATTAGTACAAGCACAGTAATTGGTACCCAGACAGTAATTGAGTTCCTTCTGTTGGAAGAAATGTTATTTGTTCATATTTGTTTCAATTATTTCAAGACTCTCCAAACAAGTTTGCAAGATTTCTGAAAACCGGTAGAGGCAAACAGTTTTCTTACTTTGCTCGTATAGTGAACGCACTATGGTTTTTGATTCATATGCTAATTGACATTGAAAACGAGACATCCGTGGAATCTCATGGATCAGTTAGCACGTATCGGAGGCTGAAAACTTGAGAGGATTATGGAGTCTCCGCGACGAATAAACAAGCTTGGTATGTGCCTATAATAACAAAGTAAGTGACCGTCTGTGTATTATTGAGATGTTAATGAAATCGCATAATCAGGATATCATCGGCGTGTATACAGTATACGTATGTAAAGAAAAATTTCGGCTAGCATAATAGGTCTCGTGATTTACGTAATTTTAAAACGATTAAAATATTGTTACATACGATGTTAAATTGTATACGCACATGTATTTAACTATAGTGTCGAATTAATCGATGTGTTCATGTAAAATTTAAGTTAAATGCAAATTTATTAACGATATTTATTTTTAGATTAGTAAACATATTAAACACTTCTGTGTAAAGTAGTCATAATAATTCACCAATTTCGACGAATTAAGTGACAAAAATGTTGACATTCTTACGCATACGCTGAGTGCATTTACATGCAACTCAATAACTCATATGAAGCACGGACAACCTTAAAAAATTGCTCGTGCTGCTGCTACTGAATAATTAATTCGCAAATAGCGAACGAACGTAATTTAAATTTTTTTACTTCATTCCTTACGTTCGAGAAACAAGTACAATGAATAAAACAATTTAAAAAGAATGATTAACAATTCTTCATGGTTAGACAACCATGTCTATACATTTTTTAGCTCATGTTTATACAACAAAAAAATAAGCAACCATATTTTTTAGTGTTGTAACGTTTCCCGTTACTTAAAATTTCATCATTTTATTATTATTAAATCATTTATTATTATTGGATCATTTCGTTATTATTAGACTCCGAATATTTATGCAAAATAAAAATTTCTTGCACTACTTTCAAGAAACAGGAGCCAAACAGTTTGTTTCTTCTTTTAACAATTTTAATATCTTAAAGCTGATATATCAACATTTTTAAAATTTGGTAACCCTTCTACTGTTTTATATTTCACCTTCTGATTTTTCTCATAAATGCATAAAGTCCGCAGTCTAATTATTATACACACTTATAGAATATTACATTAGAGGTAGACATTTACAGGGCCGTCGCGTCGCGTCGAGATAAATTCGTAATTCTTTCGGACAATCTCATAAATAAGATATCGATAAGGCAAATATAAACAAAGGAATTGTTCAAAAGGTAACTCACTATATAAGCCACCAATCAGTGAGCAAGTGGGAGAATGTCAGCCATCAACCGCAAATAAATCTCCCGCAAAAATGATTTCGTGGTTTGACTACAGACGGATGCAAATTTACGACCTAGCCAAGAAATTTCGAAATTCTGATAAACAGTAGCAGGTAACTTTTTTTAACGTGCTGGTAATCACTAATTATGGATTCTCCGCCTTCTCTGGGAAGAGAGACGGGGGGTATGTAGGGCTCCCCCGTAGGTATACAGTGAATTTTCTATATGTCAGCAACACGGATCTTGATGACGTTTACCGTCCAGGAGATACTTTTCTTTGATCCTCGCCGAACGTAGAAAAGGACAGCGATGCTCGCCGCCGTAGCCTCGGTCGCCGAGGAGTGTAAACATATTCGTCCTATACTCTACATGTCAAGACCACAGCGACAAAACCCGTTCAGGAGATCCCACTATTCTTTGATGCAGTGCCGAACGTAGAAAAGGACAGCAAAGCTCGAGCGGTCTCGGTCGCTGAGGAGCGTAAACGTAATACGGGTCGGGTGTATCGGTGTGAGACCAATACTAATCCAATAACACAACTTCTTTTTTCATTATTTTTTTATAGCACTTCCATCAACATTTTCATGGCATTTTTCTAATGAAAATGATACCAAATATGATATAATTCCGATGACATTTACTTGTGTAATGAACGATGATTGTTATTTCCTATTACAATTATATTAACGGGAAATTAGTGCAAATATGATCCGAATGATATATTATATGAAGTCTTTCCAAGGCTGGTTCCAAGGGGATTTCCCCCAGTAGTGGGGATAAAATTTTGACATTTATGGTAGAGACCTTTTCGACAGTGACGGAAAGAATACTGTATTGACATTTTCCTACAATTTGAACTGTTTTTCTGTATCCAATGACTTTTCCGGATTTACCTCGACAACCCTGTATATGTATAATGAGGATTTCACTTACCACTTAAAATATCGTAAACAGAGTCATTGATGAAGGAAGTGATGTTGATTTCCTGATTGTCTTTGTCGAGAAACTCGTTCATCAAATGATCCGCGCACTCTGCAAAGGTGGTTGAGAATTTCTCGAGGATGTTCAGGTGAAATGCCGGTTGCAGAAACTTCCGGTGCGTTCGCCAGGTCACAACGTCCCTGGTGATCAATCCTTTCCCAAGGAAATTGTCGAGCAATTTATAGAAAAATACTTTCTGCGTGTGCTTCATGCTGCTGAGAACCACTTGGATGTCTTCTGGCTCCAACAGCATTACATACGGCAGCCCCGTCAGCCATATCCTGACGATGCGCCCGTAACTTTGATTCTCATATCCCAGTCTGTGAAGCACTAAACGCAAAATTTTCAATTCCTTTGTATCACGCTGTCACATAGGAAACATCCGATTTTTAATATTAACGTTTAACAAGCATAACTTTTCATTAAATAACCTTATTGAAATCCATTCCACGCGAAATCGCAACTTGTCGGTGTAGTGTTTCGGATTTAGTTCAAATTTTAATATGCTGTAGTCTTGAGTGATATATGAACAAATCTCTAAGGATTTTTCGATATCTTAAAAATTGTTGATTTTATAGACGTGCAAAAAAGTAGGTAATTATCTAGAAAAGGGGCTTCCTCTCCGATATCAATGATCTTGAAATATGTTCTGAAGGTCATAATTTTTAAAATGAGGATATAGCTTCAAGTGTCCCCTTTACGAACATGTTTTTAAGAAAGTGGACACTTTAAAATTAACGAAATTAAAATTATTTTTCAACCGACATCACTTTTATTAGATATTCTTACGTTTTAACTATAAGCTCCTAAAAACTCATTTTCGTCGGTTTGTTAGTTCAGCTTTTATGATTTAATGAAAAAAGGTTGACCATTTCTTCTCTATATACAAAAAATTTGACTACAGATTATATTGATTAATAAATAATAATTAATACTGTCTTTTTTAATGTTCCTTGAACTTCGACATGTTATTGCACTTTGTGAACCTATTAAAAATAGTATTTTTTCCAAGAAGAGATTTGCGTAGACCCTTTATTACTTACGATTATCCTTGAGGACAGAATTTGCATTCCCCAAAATTGGCACAGTTTTCGGACCTTTCAGGCGTGATACGAAGTAAACGCTCCTAATGTAACTCTTCAGGATGTATAGAACGTAAATGCTTGCTATGATGACGAGGTATACCCACACCCCACCTGCCGTTTGGTCCCACTAATTCGTAAAAATAGTTTGAATTAATACCAGAATAATTTTAATTTCAAAGAAACGTCACCCATTTATATTGTATGCCATGATCGCAGAGTTTCGTGAGATTATAAAGTTATATTAAAATATATTTAATATTAGAAGCAGCAACAGTCAAACAGTGAAACAAATTAATTAAAATCAAACTCGTAGTGCTGTACTTTTACAATGATGAAACACATTTGACTCAGAGTCAAACACAATGATGACAAAATTTTAGCGGATATTAATCTAATTTCTAATGTAGCTTAATAAATTTCTTCACAAAATAAATATTTTTTACGATTCTGAATTTTGTTTAGTAGTTAGTTAAAATAAAATGTTTTTTAATCTTAATAATTGTGGTATTATTACAATATTAATTGTTTTAAAAAATTGGATTTGAAGCAACGTTGACAGAAGAAAAGAAATAAAAATAATTTATATAAGAGTCAAAGTAATTTCATGCATCATTTGGTATATTATATTTGTCAAAACTAATAAAGAAGCAATTAACTCTCTTTAAAATTTACTTGTTTACACATCTAATTGATATCATAAGCGCACGGACGTTTACTCTGTCATTATTGAACCATCATCTCCGCCAGAAAAATTCGTTTTACAGTCATTAGTATGTCTGGATACCGCGTATGTTCTCAAAATAAACATGTGAAGTGATGCTAATACATATCAAATAAACACGACTCGAGTCTACACATTTTGTAAACATTTCTTTCTATTTTATTAAACTTGTTTTAAAAAACGTAAAATCGAACGCGTTTCATTAGCCTAATAAATTCCTCGGGGCAAATACATTAACTATTCCAGCTGGATTCCTCATTAATTGGTTTGTTGATGCGTGCTACCTGAATGCGTACATGCCGATCGAATAATAATGCCTCATAACAAAGGTTCGTTGGCCAAGAATACCTTCGGTACTATTAATAACTAGACCGTGAATTTTTATGCAAAATTTGTACAAACATAACGCGTAGACTGCGGAACTTTATGCAAAACAAACATTTTGTACATTAATTCTAAGGAATAAGAGCCAAGTAAAAAGAACTTTGTTTCTTTATTAATTTTAGTAAGCTAAAAATAATACATTAATGCCTCTGAATTCTCTTAAACTTTTTTTTTATTTTAAATTATAATAATAGTGTGTAATATGTATAAATATAATTTGTAAATATAATAATTATGCAACAATTTTATGAAAATGAAATCGATGCAACAAGATTTTCAAATTCTTTAACTGCCTTCATTATTTAACATCCACAGTTTAAAAATAACGAATAAAATAATAAAACCGAGGACAGACACTAATAATATATATATATATATATATATATATATATATATATATATATATATATATATATATATATATATATATATATATATATTTCTGTTAGTGACATATTATATCAACGTGTACACTAAGAAGAAAATCAATTCCGCTGTGCTTCAATTTGTACGATTAGGATAGTAAATTTTGTCGATAACGAATACGTCATAATTATAACATTTACGGTCGTCATGTTCTACATTTAATGCTTTAAGCAAAGGATATACCGACCCAAGCAACACAAGTAGTGTAAAGTGAACTTTTTGTTCATTTGATATAACACTAGGTCTCTAGAATTTAACCGTTATTAAATAAAATAATTCTAATACAATGTTATCAGTAGACTGCAGATTTTATGCATTTAGAAAAAAATGGATAAGTAAGAAAGAAATCTGTGAAAACGTTAGATGAATTTAAGAAAGTTATTATCGACGTGCAAAAATTATTTACAGAAGAAATACATTGTTGTCGAGGTTCCATTTCTTATAATCGAATTAGAATAATTTTATAAAAAGCCGCAGTATAATTAGTAGGCTACGGATCATTATGCAAAATATAAAATTTATTTGCACTAATTACGAGAAATAGAAGCAAAATAGAAACTCCTTTCTTGCTCTATTAATTTCAATAAGCTGTAACTAATGTACATTGATGATCTTCAAGTTATCTCCAGAATGGCAAAGTAATAAAACAGAATGGAAAATATATTATTGAACAAATCTATGAACAAATACCTCAATTTTATCCTTGGATTTTAATGTAAGCGCGAACTTTCGTTCCAACTCAATGTTATTGTGGTTTACAGAAAACGAACATAGACATTCTTCGTTATGATCGTGTTTTATAGAACTCGTACTGAATTCGAAAATAACTAAAAAATTAACTGTTTCGTCTTGCACCACTTCTGCATTGAACAATTCGTTTAAATGTCACTTACTATTTGCTGTACCGTCAGAACCATTGTCAGCGAGTCGTCAATCGAAAATTCGTTCGCACTATACACCGAAAACAGTTTTCCAGAGAATTGTTAAGCGGCCGCGACACAGAACTCAGTCGTGTCCATAGAGATTTAGCATATTTAAGCGTTTGCTCCCACCAGATGCTTGCATGGACCACTCAAGATTTGTTCGAAGTCCATAATGAGTACTTAGAATACGTTACACCTGCTCGTCGAGGAGCGCGCAAGCTTTTTCATCCCGAGGGACGCGGATCTTCCGGTTTTATTTTACGGACGTCTGTTTTATCACTTATCGGAGGAACAACGTCAACGATTATTAAGATTCGCATCGAGCTATCGATGCAGCTCCGAGATCCGAGAAACGGACACGTGTATAAATACGTCTGGAAATTGTCTTAAAAACGCTTTAGCGCAGTCGAGAAACTCACATCGTGGAGCTCCTGAATTTGCATTCGCTTCTTCAGATGCCGAGAAGATAAACTTTTTTAACAATAATGTTACACAGCAGCGTGTTACTGACTTCGTACCTTTCTGGGCACTGTGTTTCTTATTTTCGAAACAATACGATCAAGTCGTTAACTGATTTATTTCGATGTAGCTGGTTGTTGACGATTCGCATGTGTAACAAAAGTGTTTTGCTTTATATTGCGAATCGTCTCCCTCCCCCCAACGAATAAATTGTATTCAAAATCTTCGCATTTTTTCGTTTTTTTTTTACTCAGGTGTAGTAAAGTTTTTGGCTCACCTTTAGGAACACCATAGGAATATCATAGCCCTTCACGACACTGGAGAACTATAACGAAACACCTCCGACACGCGGGACTAGAGAAATCGGTTAACTAAACCTTCCTCGGCGAATTGTTGTAGTTTATATAGGTGTAACGACGGGGTATGAGGCGTCTCACGAAACTCGTTAACGTGCAGTTCACAATCGAATCACGTATCGCCGATATGTGCAGGCGTGCTTTATAAAATATCTTCGCCGCTCAGCTTCTGGGAGGTGATCACCAAAGATATGATGCTTTGTGTCCATCCTTCTTGCCAGGGTCAGCATCGGACCTCGAAAAATTTTGCTTGTTGAATAACTTATCGGACACCCTAATTACTGATTAGACACGCTGATCGATACGTTTGTTTCCAAATTCTCTCTCTCTCTCTCTCTCTCTCTCTCTCTCTCTCTCTATCTATCTATCTATCTATCTATCTATCTATCTATCTATCTATCTATCTATATATCTATCTATCTATCTCTTTCCCGCTGAAACACTGCAGTACCATTGACAGTATTCGACAATATGCTTCTTATATTCCACCGTACAGGCGCGATACAATATTTCTTAACGACATACACGTAACTGTATAAATATCTCGATCACGTATTAGGCGATTCCAGACATAAAGATGTGACTTAGTAGGTATCTTTCGTACGTTGATTACGGAGTTTAGTTATGAATCACGTCTGCTTACGCGTTCCTCGGTACTTTATCAGCAAGTTGCTGTTAACAGTGATTACTAAACTGCAGATGTTATGCATTCATTATAGTCCTGAACCAATGATTGAATATACGGAAGAGTTTAATTAATACTTTGACGAAGTTTCTATTTTTTCCCCAGGCGTTGATAGAGATCTTAACGGGAAAAGAGAAATATTAATCGATTTCCATTTTTATTTAACTGAAAGACTATTATAGACTAGGAAAATAGTATGTCTTACTATCAGGACTTCCTTATTGGTAGACTGCAGATCTTTATGCAAAACAATCTGTATCGATTGCGGGAAGCAGGAGTTAAATACTTATGCATTCAAAACAATATACCAGTATTCTTAGATTTTCCTGATCTTTTACTGTTATATATTTCACCCAACCAATTGCTCTATAACTGCATAAAAATCCGCAGTCTACCAAGCGAAGCGCGATACTCGTTTTCGTTTGCGGATGCGAGCCTAACCTGTCGATTTCCGACCCTAACCTACACCTAATCGTGGAATTTTGTGGCATTTTCGACTCTAAACTTTGCGCTTTTTGTAATTTTAGACCCTAACTTTTCGACCCTAATTCTCACAGGGTAACATCGAAATTTCTTGCATAATAAACAGTTTAATTTGCACATCCTCGTTCTCTGTTTAATTTTAGCTATGTTTAGACTAAATTTTACATTTTTGCATATACATGTATGAAGGAGAAATTGGAGTTTTTGCTAGTGAAAAGCTTGAACGCAAAAATGCGAATGCTAACGGGTTTGTTTATGCGACTTTTAATTCTTTGTCTTATGCAAAATCACTGTGGATTAGAATTGAGTGCAGCGCACAGAATGCTCCTGTGAAGTTCTATCTTGGCAACGTGCCAACTACTTTGCAATTTTTATGTACTTTGTACGGATTCGTTTGCATACGACACGCCAGGCTCTTGTTAAAGTGAAATTGATACGACACCGAGGATCGGTAAAATATGTTTTCCTTAACTTTTATGCGTCTCTCTGGAACGTTTACGAATTCCTCCGCAGAACCGTGTAAAGAAATGAAACAACACGTGAGGCTACTGAAAACAATTTTTTCTGACGCTCAAAAATTATTTTTATAATGTAAATGTGTCTTCAAATTTCGATGGTTATGAACCGTTTCATAACTTTTTAAAAATTGGTCCAAATGACTTAAATCTTTTTTAGGTGTTAGACCAACTAGTTTGCTAGAAAATGACTAAACAAACATTTTTTTAGATTGCAATTGTTTGGAATGATAAAAAAATGAAAAAATATATATATATTGGGTTGGAACGAAAGATCGCAGCGTTTTTAAATTAAAATTCAAAGATAAAATTAAGATATTTATTCATAGGTTTATTCAATAACAAATTTTCCATTCTCTTCTATTATTTTTTGCCATTTTCGAGACAACCTCTCATGTTATTACATAAACCTATGAATAATTATCTTAATTTTATATTTGAATTTTAATGACCTCTCGTTCCAACCCAATATATACAGGGTGTTCATTTGAAAACTTTCATTTGAAAAAGTATGAAAGATATTAAAAAAGCGTAAAACACGTGTCAAAGGATTTCGAGGAAGAAAGAGGGGGGCGGTATCAGTTTTTTATTTGGGTGACATTTTCCAGGTCGTTTGAAGGTCAATTTAATTTTTGAAAATGGAATGTCCCATTTTTTATACCATAGATCGATAGAGTATCAAAGTTTGAGTATAAAAACGTTGACCTTCATATGTCCTAAACCTAATAGTTTAGAGATGAGATATTATCCAAAGAAGAAAGCACAAACATTCTCTGCGTGGGTGGAGGCATACAGAAGATTTCGAGGTCACCTTGATTCTTTTAAATGGAAACACTTACTTTCTGTATCATGAATCGATAGACTATCGAATTCAGAGTGAAACTGTACTGACTTCCATATGTCCTAAATGTAATAGTTAACGAGATATTCTCGAAATAATTTTCTTTCTTCTTTGGATAATGTCTCTAAACTATTAGGTTCGTTCCAATATACAGGGTGTCCCACATAAATGGGAATACCTTAATATCTTTCATATTTACAGTCCTATTAGAAAACTTCAGAGGACAATATGACACTATTGCAGGGGGCAATATAATGGTGAAGACAAATTTTTTTTATGTCGTGTTTTTTAATGAAATTTCAAGTTCACCGATGTTTTTTTAAACGGAATATTATATTTTTTTACGATAGCATGATAGAAAATAAACTGAATTTAGTGGATACCACCTTTTTGACCTTGAAATGACCTTGAGCAAGAATAATCATGTTGAAGCGGATGAAATGTGGAAGTTTAAAACTTACGTGTTTCAGCAAAGATTGCGCGTTGTTTACGTCGGGTTGACCTTTACATATCATAATAAATGTTCGAAATAGTTTTCGTAGTAAACAACGTATGTTTATGTTAGAGTATGTATCCTTGAGATCGTTAACAAGGGTAATCTGTTAGAATAAGTACGTTGTTCCTTCTGCATTATTCGAGTTCGAAACGTGAAAGAATGCGTTATACTGTACAGGAACGAACGATATGGTTTTCACTTATGGCGAAAGCCATCAATCTTTGAGGCAAGCAATACGTTTGTATCGTTAAAAATTTGTGAATCGTTTTTGCCCTTCGTTACACGCATTTTCCATCGTGGTAAAACAATTTAAAAATACCGGTAGTGTAAGTTCTAAAAATTGTAATAAACAAAGAATTGTAACTCACGAAGAAAATAGAATTAATATCCTAGCTGCAGTATCTAATGATCCACATGTAAGTTTGCGACAACTCGAACAAGAGTCCGGTATTAGCAGAAGTAGTATTTCAAGAATACTGCAAATAGAAAAGTTTCACATATATCACTTGAGTTTACATCAGGAATTGTCTGCCACCGACTATATTAATCGTGTCCGGTTCTGCCAGTGGGCACAATATCAATTAGAAGTGGACAATACTTTCTTTCACAAAGTTCTTTTTACGAATGAGGCAACTTTTACCAATCATGGGCAAGTAAATTTGTACAATATGCACTTCTGGTTAGCTGAGAATCCACGATGGTTAAGAGGCGTAGAAAAGCAAAGACCGTAGACAAAGCATAGGCCCGTACTTTATACAAGGAACTCTTACTGGTATAAGTATGCTGCATTTTTACACCAGGATTTGTTGGGCTTTTTAGAAGAAATTACGTTATTCGATCGGGAGGGCATGTGGTTTCAACATGATGGTTGTCCAGCGCATTATTCTAAAGTTGCTAGAACGGTGCTAAATACGAAATATCCTGGACGCTGGATTGGGCGACGAGGACCAATTCCATGGCCAGCCCGTTCTCCGGATCTGATACCATGGGACTTTTACCCATGGGAAAAGATAAAATGTATTGTGTACAAAGATAAACCCATAACGCCAGAGGATATGCGGCAAAGGATTACTGAAGCATGCGTTTCAATTACGTCTCAGGAAATCGTCAATGCCTACAGATCATTTATTAAAAAATTGCAATATTGCATAATTGAGGATGGTCAACATTTCGAACATTTATTACGATATGAAAAGGTCAACCCGACTTAAATAACGCGCAATCTTTGCTGAAACGCGTAAGTTTTAAACTTCCACATTTCATCCGCTTCAACATGATTATTCTTGCTCAAGGTCATTTCAAGGTCAAAAAGGTGGTATCCACTAAATTCAGTTTTTTATTGTCTATCATGCTATCATAAAAGAAATATAATATTCCATTTAAAAAAACAGCTGTGACCTTGAAATTTCATTAAAAACCACAACGCTTAAAAGTGGAAAAATTGCCATTTTTCAGGATTTTTAATGGGATATGGGTGTATATATAATGAAACACACTCTTTCTTTAATATGTAGAATGGAAATTTTATTCTAAAAGTTCTCTAACAGCACTTCGTAAGACACGTCTTTACTCACAAGGGAACATATTCAAGTGCGACACGCCGATTTTGCCGAAATCAGCTCTTTTCAGAGCTACCATAAACGACGAGGGAAACTCCAGCTTTCCCTGAATCCTCCAGGTTATGAGGATTCACAGTTTAAAAAGGCTGCAGGTATATTTTAACCGAAGGTCCAACGACTGCAGAAATTCATAGGCGAATTGGCTTTAAAAGTCGGTACCCTTACTCCACCGCGGTAATTAGCACCGTGTCACGCTGCTAACTGCGCCACCTTCTTTAGCTACTAATAAAACAATAAACGACACATAACCCAGTGGTATTGTTAACAAATACTATACACGCTTATACTAAATGTTTATATTTCGATGAAACAAGCCAGAATTCCTTCCTACGCACGCCAGGTGCAAGACTATTTTCCATTATGCTTAATTATTGTTAAATGGCAAAAAAAAAGAAAATCCTGAAACATGTATCCCCTATTTTGGATCAAAGATCACACACCCAAGTTTACATTAAAATGAACTACCAATAAATAAAAGAAACTGCAAAAAAAATCAAATTTTTAATATATTGTTTAAACAAAAAACTTTTGTTAAAATTTTCTTGCGCGAGTACATTTCCCATTAAAAAACACACAATTTAAAAAAAATTTTAATTTTTTCGACCTCTGGTTTCCGAGATATCTCAAAAAATATGGTTTTGACCCCCAACTTTGAGGGCTGTTTTCACCCCTTCAAAGTGGATGTCTGCCGATAAAAAAAAACACGTGTCAAAATTTTTTGCACCTCGTCCAATAATCTAATCCTTCTAACTTCTCAGTAACATTCAAGTCATTTGATCTAATTTTTAAAAAGTTATGTTGCTTCAAATAGTGTAGACTCAGTTTTGCTCGTTACTGTATGTATATAAAACTTCTCGGTTTTATATATATATATATACATATATAAGACTTTCGAACTCGCTATAAACTTTTATTTAACACGTTCCGTGCCACGTGTAACACCGGTAGTACACGTTAAACGTTCCATTCAAGCTGCAAGAAAAAACGTGGCAAGGAACGTGTTAAATATATTACATTATTCAAGTTTATTGGAGTCTTTGGTTGTAAATTTGTATTTGTTTGTTTGTTGACTTCAGATTTGACATCTAAAGTAAAAAGAATATGATAAATTTTGTTTAATTTTTTATGCGCTTCGAGGCATAAAAAGCTGCTTTAAATTTCATTTAAATAATATTTGAATATAATTTCCTTTCTGACAGGAAGTGAATTCCGGATCATTTTCTTTTTAAAAGAAGTCGTTGTAATATGTATAAAATTATTATAATGTTAAGAATAAACTGATTCAATTTAATATAAATCAAATGATTTCCTTAGCTTTTGCATACACGCGACCGCCGTTCGAGTTTCACTTCAGAGATATTAGCAAAAAAGTGCAGAGGTAATGTGACAACGAGTCCTGCGTATATTTCGCACCCGTGACAAAGTATGTATCAGAGTTGGGCAGTATCCGATGAAAAGTTATTTAAATAGCTTTCAGATACAGATACTCTCTATCTTTTGGTTTTATTCGAAGTCGGATGAATCGCGAGAAGTTATTTGTATCTTTATTCGTCGAGCGTCTGGTTTCGAGATTTGTATCCGACTGCCTCTCGGATGATTTTCTGGCTACGTTCAGGATTTATTCGGATGGTCGGATACAACGCCACCATTTATTCGACGGATTTATTTGAAGATACTCGGCTTCGAAAAGTATCTGAACGATTTTAGGCGCCGAATAAAAATTAATTTCAGAATTTATTCGAACGCAGATGTCGCGGCAAAATGTATCTGTAACTTTTATTCGTAATTGAAGCTCGATTTGACGATTTATTTGAGGATTCTTCGTCACGATTTATTTGGCAGAGATGAAAATCAAATGTATCTTTTATTCGAAATTGTATTCGAAGTTCGGATAACTAATTTTTCTATCCTACGTTGCCAAGTCGTAATACGTAAATATGTACCACGGTATAGTGACTACCATTAACAATCGAAAAGTTTTTATCGTTTAAAGTTAAACACTTGTTTAAACAAATAAATTTTTATTATTTAAACAATTGTTTAAACAAATAAATTTAAAAGTTAAGCAGCCCTGTCCTAAAGGATGGTAGAAAACACCGTATGTAGGGGCTCTGTTCCCCCACTCCCATTTGTGTTAAGTGGGGATCGGCGGAAGTCGTTGGCGACGCCGAGCTCCCGCCCCGAGCTGGACGGTTGTGCCCGTCAAGTTATGTGCCGAGTTTTTATTCTCCTTCCTCGTGTTCCGATCGAACATGTCCTAGACGTGTGGTCGTGGCGGCGTGTAGGCCGTCATGAGAATTGCATTCCCTTCACCTTCTGGGGAACTTCCACCTACACGTATTGTGGCGTACGTCTGTATGACTAGCACATCGGCTATCTACAAAATAGTTACTAAGATAATATGTTCCTAGATCATAGAGATTTTTATATATATAAGTTGGTAAAGGGCATTTTAACGGATGCATTCACATATATAACCAGCCCAGTCTAATGTGAAACTCCCGCATATACACACGTTCAAAAGTTAATAGGATCTCCACAAAACGCATCTCAATAGTCAAGTGTTTATTAAAATAGAAGACCGTGGGGATCCGCCACATAAATAATTGGTGCCGAAAACCGGGATTTTGATGGCCAATGCAAATACAAGAGATACCCGAAGCATTGACAAGGAGGACGCCAAGATGGAGATTCTCGCACACGAATTCCACAGCTTCAAACTTCCCAACTTTTGGAGGGAAGAACCAAAACTATGGTTCTCTATGTTGTTTGGATGTTGAGTTTACGGAATATAACGTTAAGGCAGACGCCGTAAAATGTGCCACAGTTATCCGGCATTTGGATACCGCGAAAATGAAAGTGGACTTCTATAACAAAATAAAGGTCGCCCTTATCAAGTGTTTAGTCTCAACCGAGGAAACGCAATTGAGGCATCTCTTATCAGAGATGGAGCTACAGAAGAAAGATCCTCGGATTTATTACGAGAAATGACGGTCCTCGCAGGAAAATACGTTTCCGAAAGCAGCCTGAGCACATTGTGGCTGCAAATATTTTATCTCTTGTAAAAGGGGTGTTATTAGAGAAATTAGTGCAATTTGCCGATAAAACATTGCAACTCACAAAGGCAACACTATGGAAGATGGCCGACCGCGCGATGTTCCACACGATACCAGCAATTCGGAAATACAGTGGGTGTAGAAAGTATTCGTACACCAATAAATTTGACACAAAAGGTCGTCAAACTGTTGTTTACTAATTATTTTTTTATAAGCAATGAGTATTAACATATTCTAGGATATTTATGGAATAGATGCAGTACAGAAAAAAATGATTTACTTGCATAACTTACAAAATTAACAAGAAAAAACACAAAATCGACAGAAATACACACGCAATAACTATTCGTACTGTTCTCAATTTGAACTGCTTACAGGAGAATTTATAATGTAAACATATATCGAGGATCGTGGACCGTCGATCGTGGTCCTTCGTGGTATGTTGTCAACATTGGTGGTATCAGTAGCATTGAAAATTTCGTAGTATTGTCAGTTACAGTTTAGAAATGGTACGAAAGCGAGCGGAAACTACAATAGCAGAAAAAAAATTATTGTTAATTTGCATAATCAATGTAAAAGTTTGGCAGAGATTTCACGCATTGTAAGTAGATCTCAATCTACGATACAAAGCATAATTGATAGGTACGGACTTCGAAAAACACTGAAAACGAAACGGAAAAGTCGAAGGAAATTTAATGATAATACTGGCCGAGTTATGATTCGAATGGTACAGCAAAATCCAAAAATAAGTGCAATAAAAATAGTTGAACACCTTAAAAATAATTTAAATGCGGATATATCTGTTAGTACTGTGATATCAAGGATATCATGGTTGGGTAGCCTGTAGAAAATATTTCGTAAGTGAAAGGAATAGAAAAAAAAAGATGACTAGACTAGATGTCTATCTCAAAAGATAGACTATTCGCAAATAATAATGTCACTACGCCAATGGAGTACTGGAATAGAGTGATTTTTACATATGAAAGCAAATTCTAAATTTTTGGATCAGATGAACACTGTACTGTTTGGAGAAAAAAAAAAAAAAATACAGAATTCAATCCAGAAAACTTACGGCCTACAGTGAAACACGGTGGAGGTTCCGTAACTGTTTGGGGCTGCATGAGTATAGCTGGTGTTGGCACGTTGCAATTTATCGACGGAATAATGAACCACAGGGTTTATATTGACATTTTAAAGTGCAATCTTCTTTTCAGTGCAGAAAAAATGGGCATTAAAGATAATTTCATTTTCATGCAAGATAATGATCCAAAGCACACTGCATACAATACCAGAATGTGGATATTAAATAATACCCCGGCGTATCTAAAAACTCCTCCTCAATCTCCCGACATCAACCCCATAGAACATTGTGGCGTTACCTGGACCGTTAGATCAGAAAACATAAAATTTCCTCAAAAGATGGTCTAAAAAATGCTCTCATAGAGGAGTGGAATAAAATTCCGCCAAACGTAACATCGAGTATAGTTAATTCGATGCCGAAAAGGATTGCAAAAATTATAAACTCAAAAGGATATCCTACAAAGTATTAATTAATCCTTTTCTATAATATTCTAATGTTAAATTAATTTAAATTGTGTTTTTTTCGTCAATTCCTGGAAACTTAAGAACTGTACGAATAGTTATTGCATGTGTATTTCTGTCCATTTTGTGTTTTTTCCTGTTAATTTTGTAAGTTATACCAGTGAATCATTTTCTTCTGCAATGCATCTATTCTATAGATATCCTAGAATATGTTAATACTCATTGTTTATAAAAAAAATAATTAGTAAACAACAGTTTGACGACCTTTTGTGTCAAATTTATTGGTGTACGAATATGTACTTTCTACACCCACTGTAGCTAAAGTTACAAAGCGCATCACACAGTTGGAATCCTTTTTTTTTTCTTTTTTCCGTGAGGAAATGCTTTTCGCATACCCCGACTCTCTGGGGGAAGCCGGGGTTATGTGGAACTACCCCGAAGGGCTACCCACTAAAACCTCACGCTCACTTAAGCTACACGGGAGGTGCCTGGATCACGCGAGTACTCAACAGGACACCACCCAGCTATCATCATACCCGAGGCACACGCCCGGTGTCTCCATCCCTGGAGCCTTCGGATTGGGCTTGCCAAGCCCCAGCTCGGCCCACTCACAGCTCCCGGAGTCTTCGTGCCCCGCTCGAGCCGAGTTGTGTCCTTAGAGCCGCGGTGGAGGGGTGGGACCACGCGCTGGTGGCCGTGGTCGACCACATGGCCGGTAGCGAGAGGTCGTGGAAGGCGGTGGCCTCCTACGAGGACGTTATGTCGCAGAAGGAGGCCGCCGAGCGGGCCCGGGAACGGGACCCGGGCCCCGCGAGGGGGCTTTAGGTGCGGAGGCGGCCCCCGCGCCGACGTGTGCCCCCCAGGAGGGGGGCGGTGAGGGATGGGAGGGCGCGGGGGTCTCCCCCACGCCAACTTGTGCCATACCAATATACGGATATACCCCGCGCCCTGATGTGCCCCCGCCAATGGTGGCGGCGGATTTGGGTGCGTCCGACGACCCTTCCTTCCGGTGGCGGCGTCTTCGTCCTTCGGTCGGGGCTGGTTCCTTCGGGACACCGGCTCCGAGCCAACTCCGGGCTAACCCCTCCCCCGGGGTGTGATGATAGCTGGGGGGCGTCCTGTTGAGTACTCGCCTGATCCAGGCATCTCCCGTGTAGCTTAGGTGGGCGTGAGGTTTTAGTGGGTAGCCCTTCGGGGTATTCCCACATAACCTCGGCTTCCCCCAGGGAGTCGGGGTATGCGAAAAGCATTTCCTCACGGAAAAAAAGCCTAGAAGCGATGGACTGTGCTATTTCCAAGGAAAGTTTGGTGAAGATTCATGGAAATGTAGGCTACCCTGCGCATGGAAAGGAGCAGATAAACGTAAACAGGGAAACTGATTGAGCCATCCCAAATTGAAGCTTTACAGGATGGACAAAACATGCAAAATCGCCTCACAATTTATGATAAGCAGACAGGTGCGAGATTTTTGGTAGATACAGGAGCTGATGTATCGGTAATACCAAAGTCTCCGCGCAGCAAATGAGGTAAAAACGGCGATTTCAAGTTGTACGCAGCGAATGGGTCACCTATCGATACATACGGTGAAAAACTACTGACGCTTGACTTGCAAAGACAACCAAAGCCATTTTGGGAGCAGATTTTTTAGGCCATTACAATTTGTTGGTGAATACTAGAAATAATACTATTCTCAAGTACTATTCTCAATTGAAAAAATTATTAATTCAGATCAACGAACAGTAACCACAATAGGTAGAAACAACCGCTTTCAGGCCTTGCTTAAAGAATTTTCAGCAATCACCAGACAGACTTCTAGAACACATCAAAAACATGGAGTTCAACACCACATCATAATAACAGGCCCACCAATAGCAGGGCCAGAGATGGGCAAAAAATTATATATTTAAACTAAAATTTTCGAATAAAAAATAACCGAAAGTTATCTTTTATTCGAACTCATTTTTCTCAGATACATATTCACCACAGTTTATCCGTTTTGGTGGGAATGGCCGAAGGGATGATTAGCAGGGTTTTATAATGTATATGGCCCGTGAAGCTAAACAGTCCTGGCAGCAAGCGACGCGATAGCTGATGACCGATTTGGGTCTCACAGCTATCGATTCTCTAAGCATTGACTGTTTATTGAAGGTGAGAATGTTTAGAAAAGGCAAGCGACCCGACGTCCTATTGCCAGAGACAAGGGACTCTTTGTCCTGAAGGATCTGGCCACGGAGTAGGGAAGGCTATGCCTTTTGGTAAGAGGACTCTGATGAACCCCACGGCATTTACCCCAGAATCTTGGGACGAGAAACACCTAGTTTTTAACATATTTTTGATTTTCGACGTATAAGTTTCAGCGTAACTTTGAGATTTATTCGAAGCCCGATGTAGGATGATGATTTATTCAATTTTTTTATTAGTAACGAATATTTGGAATAGATAAAAATCACATATATTTTTTATCCGTATTTCTATTTGACTTCAGATAACCGACCACTTGATCCGATATTGCCAAGTCGTAATACTTACTTCGTAATATGCAAGTACGTACTATGGTATAGTGACTCCTATTAATATTCGAACACTTTTTATTAATTAAACAATTGTTTAAACAAATAAATATTTATTTTTATTACTTAAACGATTGTTTAAACAAAGACATTTTTATTACTTAAATAATATTCGTCACGTTTTGCAGTGATTAAAAGTCTTTACAATAAAGGGAAATGTCATTGGCTTTCTCCATCGGTACTCTGCTGAATATTAAGTTATTAAGACAATTTTATAAGGAACTCTTTAGATTATGTACAGATACACGTATATAAGCATTGCATGCTGTAGGGGCTCGCGCTGGGCGACGATTTTATGGCAGGGGCCTTGACATTCTGCAGCAGACCTAGTACGTGACGTTTCGTAGTTTGGCTACGGCGATGGGCCTGTCATCGCCACTTGGCTCAATAGTCTTAGCGTCCGTGCCTGGGTCCCGTCAATGCAGTCCCTTGTCAAAACACTCGAAACCGTTCGTCCCTTGGGCTCCGCGCATCCGGGTGCTTGAAACTGAAGTTTTAAAATAGTTTGCAGATGCTGGGAAAACCTTGGGTGCGATCTCCAAGCATGCCTGGCCTTGACGAGGCCTGGGCCTGTTTCAAGCACCCAGCCCCTGGATCCTCCCACCAAACCTCCGAAGTTAGGATTGCAATTTAGAATAGTGGGGAGAACCGAGTTTACATTTTTGGTAACTCGCGCTCTCCCTATCAGATCGCTCTAGGAAGTCAACTAGTTTGGAAAAGGACTAGTTTGGAAAGATCTCCCGCGGGCATAAACACATGCAATGCATTTGTCTGTCTACGGTTCTGAATTACCGACTCTGTAGAAAATGCAGAAATTTAGAATCAAAGACATCGATGATTTAAAATATCTAGAAAAGTACTAAATAAGTAACAAGTTAACCATTTACAATATTATTCTAATACAATAAAATTTAAACAATTAATAAAAAATTATTACTAAAAATATATGTTTATTACGATAATTACACTGTCCAACACCAAAATCGTTTTCAATACCTGTTGGGTGTTTCTTATACACTTTGTCATCCTAAAACCAAATCTGAAAGCAGAATTTCTCCATCACGCAACGTTTTCGAAAAATTTCGGTTTTTGTAAAAATGCCGCATTTTGATACCAAATGACGTGTTACACAAAAACTAAATACGCGAGAAAGTTCAAATTTGAGTCAGGAGATAGAGAGAACTCTCCTCTACTTATTCATACAGCCAATTATATTTTTATATACTTGCTAATAGTTGTAAATGGTTATTAAAGTTTGAAAATGTGCCGACGCGGGTACTTTGTACGCTCTATTTTTGTATTTATGTGAAAAATCCTTTATCCAGCAGGAATTCACTATACAGGAGTGCATTCTACAGACATTTCTGGTAAAGAAACCATTCACGAAAAGTATTTGGTTTCCTTAGTATACGAGAAGATTAAGAAAATAATCATTGACAGTGTGTGCGTGACGCGTTCGCGCAAGATGGCCATTGCAGCCTTTTCTCGACTCGCCAGGGCCGTCGCTATGCGTAGTCGACGTTGGTACCACTCAAGTATGTCTTTACTTATAATGGGCATACTGCCCATCGCTGGGTGTGCTTATATTAATTATGCTTATTTTTTACGCAAAATGAATATTAAGAAAGAGATATTAGATATCTGTTATTAATTAATATTAATATAAAGATATTAATTTTTTTACTAAAATCAGTTAATGTATATGTCATATATTTCTGTTTTAATATGCATTGTTATGCAGCGAATGCAGATTTTTTCCCATTTGTATAGAAGGGATGTTTATGGCCCGAGCGGCTGATTTCCGCTATTCTCAAGGAGGTTTTACCAGCTGTAATTTCGGCCGTCTTCGGATTAGTCTCGGAAGTCAAGCCCGGCAATATAAGCTATTAGGAACGTTTGTAGAAAAAACGTGCCTTTGGAGGGTTCTGGCTCTTCGCTTAACGGGAATTGACGGGTCAAAAATCTCCACGTGCAATTCAGCTGTTGTCGACTCCGAACGCGAGGGGAACCTTGGCCCAGGAAAGGGCCCGGGAAAGCTCCTTTCCCTAGTCGGGAAACAGCCACCCACTCGTTTTCCAGGACCACATTGGTCAATAATGTTTACGCCCACCAAGGGTCCTCAGGTATAAATAGGCTAAGGACACTTCGATCGCAGCTGTTTAAATTTCACCACCAAGAATCGCAACACGGAGACTGTTCTTGTCGTTCCCGTATATTTAAATTACTAACCAGATTCCGTTTCCCTCAGTGTTTGTTAAGTTTTAATAATGTTACATGTTTGTTGATCCTAAATAACTGTCATTTATTTATCCCTATTCGGGGGACGTACACTCAACGGTCCGCTAATACTGTCGGTCATTAAGACGATGCATCACGCATTATGATTTAAAAATAAGTATAAACACAGACGAGGTATAAGGAGATAGATCTATCATCTTATGGGACTTCATGTCTCATGTTTTGAAATATTGACTGTTCAAAAAGTCAGAGGTTTTTGGTATGCCCTCTACGATTGAGCGTGGTGAGTTTAGGAATGATATTATATTACAGGTATCGAAGGCGTAGTTGCCAAATCACATCCGAAAATATTGGTCGCATAGTTGCCAATTTACTGTTACTGTTGTGTAATGCACAGCGCGTATTTCGGCTATTTTCCAAGTTACAGGTGAAATTCTGGACAAGTAAACGAAACGAGCCATTATATGATTAATTCAACCGGAATATTTCATCTCCGTTTAAATACAATACTTTCTGTTTCTATACACATTTTAAAGCTGAATACAGTGAAATATCGTTGTATGTCAGTGTCAACCTCACGTTTCGAAGTCAGTAGAAAACCTCACACCACCGTGGTGAGTGACTGAATCTCGAGAGCCGTCGCGGCCACAACATTGTGAAGCCAATCTTATCAACTATCCGACGCATAGAGTAAACTGCTCCTTGGCTCATCGTACGCGTCATCTTTTCCTGACGCATAGAACAATCACTAAGATACCCTCTGGATTGCAAGGCTCATCATCGAAGATAACGTGCCCTCTCGGGCCCCCAAAACTGTATATAAAGCCCGCACCAGCTCAATAAACCAGTCCAGTTGTGAATACATTACGCCACGCGCTGTATGGGAAGAAAAGAGCCGCGAAGAGTCGCGGCCGCCGGCACAGATCAAAGCCCGCGAGAGTGCAGGCCTTTAAATAAAAAATTTAACTGCTTCATTATTAATTTTTTTATGAAACTCGCACTAACACATTCGTGGCATTTTTGTAACGAAAATGATACCAAATACAATATATGTAATTCCGATGATATTTACGTGTGTAATGAACAATAGAAGTCTTTCTATAACAATTACATTAACGGAAAATTAGTGTAAATGTGTAATTGTGTAATTTTAATCTCTTAAAGTCTCATAAAAAATAATTAATAATAAAGAAGTTAAATTTTTTAAATTCAGAAAGAAAAATAAAAAAGTTTTGTAATTGGATTAGTAGTAGTCTTCCGGTCTCACACCGATATAGCCGACAATGTGTGGCCCACTCCTCAGCGACGACGGCTCTCGAGCTTCGCTTTCTGCTTCTCCGTGTAACATTATATCGAAGACGGATATTCCTTCCGTTTGATCGTCAATCACGTTTGTATGTCATAGATTTCTTATGACTTTCATGCGGGATGACTCTTAGGTTTCCAGCGTGCCCTGTGTATTTCAAATGGGACGCTCGACGAAAACCACCGATTTCGTATGAGTATCAATAAAAAAAAACGACGGTACTGACATACAACGAGATTTCACTGTAAATTCTTTTTGAATTCATATAAATAAACTTTTATTTATTGATAGTAAACAAAATAATAATTGTTGTTGAAAATTTATATACCTATTTAGCGCTATTTTTATCTTAAAATTGATTCATATAAACTGTTGTTGGCTTCTTCGAACCTTCTGTTACCAAATACAATTTTCAGAAGGACGGAAAAATATTCAAAAGATTGACAATCAAAATTTTAATGACAGTTGTTGTTGTGGGATTGAGGTGCTACTCTACTGGACCCAATTTATTATATTCATAAACTTTAATCCCTTTGGAAAAAATGCTTACATTATACGAACAATATAAAATAATTTAATACAAGAATACTGTGAGACGCTACGTGCTCGTCGTCTCATGGTCAGCGAACGAGAGAGAACCTCTTCTGTTCTTCAGCGGGAGAGGCCCACGTTTTGCCTTTTGTTTTTATCGAGTGCTGGAGGCGCATTCGATACTCTCGATATAGATGTATATATGTTCATGCGACGCGACACTCCATCAGTTGTTATGCGAGGTTCCATATTCGTTACAAGTTGCGGCGTGTCTGCTATTATATTAGTTCTTTCTCCCAAATATTTTCATAAGTGGTACAAGAAGTTATTAATTATAAACAGTAAATCTGTATAAAATTATGTTTATTGCTAATCTGATTTATCGTTATATCGTAAAAGCATACAGGAGTTCAGATTTACTTGATCTTTTATCATTATGGCTATCAGTTTTAAAATATTTGTTTATCGATAATAATTATCGATAATAACAGACAATAACAGACAATTTTTGAATATGTTTTTGATAGCAGTAAGTTCAAATATAAATAATGTATTTTATAACGTTAAATGAATTTTAATTTCTGTCGTCTGTTTATTCCAATCCTACTTTTCCGTATTCAATTTCCATTAAATGTATACACTTGTTCCGTTCTGCAAAGGAATTTCCAGATTTATTTTTCCTGACATTCTTCGACACGGCTTATTAGGTTCTTTTCAATTGATAGTAGTGTACAATTTTGACATAATTTTTTTTTTTTTAGTGCAAAAAATGTCCATGACGGACGGTGCGCCCGTTGAAACTAGGTCTTCTTACCAAAGCTATTAGAGTCCCGAAATCATTGGTGCATTGGTCCCCAGAGTTGGGCAAAATATTTATCTAAATAAAAATTTCGAATAACGAATAAAATATAAAAAGTTTTTATTCGCTGTTGGAAGGTTCGAATAAAGAAAGTATCTTTATCGAATAAATAATTTTATTTGACAAGAATTTATCCAACGAATAAAGATAATTTTTTTATTCGAAGCTATAAAGCTTATAAATAATTTTATTTGACAAGAATTTATCCAACGAATAAAGATAATTTTTTCATTCGAAGCTATAAAGCTTATTCGTATTAACAATTCTATTCTGATTAAAAATAGAAAAGCATAAATTGCCAATTGTATAGCTCGGTTCTCCATGTGCTTACATTGTAGGCTGTTGGTCGATCGGTGATCTTTAAAGTTCCGAGCTCGAAGAGTCACGAGATATAGGTATAACAACTACCAATCCAATGACAAAACTTCCTTATTTTTCATTATTTTTTCATGGAACTTGCACCGATTAATTCCTGGCATTCTTCTTATTAAAATGACACTAAACACGATACAAATTGGACTGTACCTAGTATGTCAAATACGCTGTTTTCCTATTAATCCTAATGCATTTGTCAAATACGCTGTATTCATATTAATCCTAATGTAAAGCTTCATAACCACCTATGAGAAGTTGCATTTGAGCTCAATGATTAAAAAAAAAAAATCGGTTGACGGAAGAAGAAACGACACGTATTGAAACATATAAAAATCTCTGTACCTGTGCACTTACTGCCTCCAAATAGCATTATATGGATAGGAGCTGTCGAAAGTTAATCTACTTGGTTAATACTTTTACCTTGTTACTACCTCTTCTGTAATGATTGCAGTCAATGCTGTCGAGCATTAGAAGTGGTATTATCGATAAATAAGTAAAAAAATTAATTTTATGTTTTTTACTAACAATAAGTGTTACGAACTCTTCGGATCTTTCACGTTGCTGAAAGATTTCCGTTAGTTCGGAGAAACGGAGAGGCAGGAAAGAAAGGCCGACGAATCGAGTACAGCAAGGTTGACGAAAAATAAACTCTTGCATGTGATCGATTGTCGATAGAACAGTAGACTGCGATGATCGACAGTTATCGTGAACGCTCCTGACGCCCGTCCCCCGCGCGGCCCGCGAGCGCCACCGAGCTGCTCGATCCACCCGGGACTCGGGGGGCGCGGGAGGAGACGCAGGAACGACGTCGCGCTAATCATCTGAGTCGTGTATTTTACAGATTTGTACAAAGTGTTTGTCATTCAGAGAAATATATACATTTGGCCGAAGGCCTGATTTTTTACAAATGTTTGCGGTCCCCCACCGCCTCCTTTCGATTCTCCGGTGAATCTCCAACACTAAGGACCACAATAAGATCGATTGAATTTAGTCATTACTTGTAGATTGTATTTATTCTTTGTTTTATTCTATAATTATTAGAGACCATTTTTTGTTAAATAATCATTATTTTATATTACAATAATGGGGGCCCCTGGCCCAGTATACGGGATCCGGTTAAGGAACCGTCTGGTGGAGGACACGCCGGCGCATGATCTGCTCGACAGAGAAGAGGACCAAGCCTCCATAACTCTCGGTCGCCTCCCCCGGAGTTGCTGGGAAGAAGCAGCCACATGGGCGGGACTCGCTGACCCCGTTAGCGTAACCTCAAGGGCACCTTCAGGAAAGGGTTCCGGGAGTCCTCCCGCGTCATCGAGTCGGCGGCGAAAAATCTGGAGCGCAGAGGAGACCAGGAGGGACAACTCTGTTTTTGCACCGGCCCCTCCTGCCTCACGGGACACATGTCGGACGCGATCGTGGCATTACTGCGGGCGAAGAACGACGTTCTTAAGAGAGAGCTACGGGGGAACCGCGACTCCCTCAAAACCACCAGGGGGGAGCTGATGGTGATAAAGAGATGGCGCGACGCTACCCCCTTGCCGCTGTTATTGGCCTCCGTCAACCGTGGGGACAGCGTAACAGCCGCGGCTCTGGGGAAGCCGGGCGCGGGGGATGCGCTGGTGTCTACGGGGGCTTCTGGCCTCTTGGCCCAGATAGGGGCGTTGATCGACGCGAGGCTGGCGTCCTTCCGCGGTGATTTGGACCGGCAGAACGATCTAGGACCCTGTGCCCTGGCCGCGGACGAATATGGAGCTCCCCAGCCCCTATGCCTGCCCATGCTTCCGTCGCCCCCCGCCGACGCCTGCTCCCGCCCCGGTGACGGGCTGACGGGCGGGAACAAGAAACAGAAGAGCATGGCCTGCGCGGCCGTACGGAGACCGGCAAACCGCAAGGTGGTGAACAAGGCTTGTTCCCCGCCGCCGCAGACGTGGAAAGGCGCGAAAGGGGGTAGCACTGTGGTGCCACACCAAAATGCTGCTGACGGACCTCGGGGGGTGTTCAGGCCACTCCCCCCACCTCCTCCCAGCCAACAAGTATGGTGCTAGAGGCCAAATAATGGCCTATACGCCACCGGTCTCCCCTGTCGGTGCTGCAGGCCAACCTCAATCACTGCCGCCGGACGCAGGACGTCCCCTGGAAGAGTGAGGGGTTGGCCTTGCGGTCGTTACAGAGCCGTACAGCGTGCCGGACCATCCACACTGTTTTGGTGACTCCGGACGGCTCCATGGCAATATGGTGTCGCCGCCATACGACGGACGTGCCCCCCTGCTTCGCGGTCGTACGGGGCGGGGGGATGTTGATGGTTAAGTGGGGAAGAGTTCGGGTCGTAAGGTGCTACGTTCATCCAGTTGCGATGTCGCCGAACTCGGAAGGTTTTTGGACCAACTGGGGCTCATAATAGCCCACTACATGGCCGGTCTGGTGCTGGGGGACCTCACTGTGAGGTACTCTGTGTGGGGAAACCCAAGGACCAGCGTCCGAGGCGGAGTCCTGAAAAACTGGGTGGAGGGGTTGGAGCTCCGGCTGTTAAACCGGGGCTACGTGCTTATGTGCGGGAGGTGGAATGTCTGGTCGGTAGTGGATGTATCGTTCGCGACCACCGCCGCCTTGCGCCGCGTGACTAACTGGCGGGTCTGGGATAGTGAAACGTTGTCGGACCACTCCTACGTGCTGATGGACGTTCCGGTGGTCTCGAACTCCGGAGGCATCCCGTCGTCGCCCTGATTGGCGCTGAAGCAATTGGACAAGGACCTAATAAGGGACGCAATTATCGGTTCCGTCTGGCCTTCGGCCAGGGAGCGCGGGGCAGAGGAGGGAGCGGCTTGGATCCGGCACACATTGCAGATGATTTGCGATGTAGCGATGCCCCGGGTCCGAGCTCAGCTCACGAGAAAGTCCGTTACACCCGCGACCGTCGCCGCCATTTTCTGTCCGTGGCCCTCAAGCGAGCAATAACCGCTGCCAAGGCCAAAACTTAGGATGAGCTCCTGCTCACCCTCCGCGAGGATCCATGCGGACGCCCGTATAAGGCGGTGGCTTGGAAGCTCCGCTCCCGGGCGTTCCCGGTATCTATCCTCTGAATGACGAGGACGGGGAAGGTGTGAACGCACCCCGGAACCGACCAGGGAATGGTCAGACGAGTTCCGGGTCACTGAGTTGGAGCTGTACCGTACCATCCGGGAACTCCGGCCGGGGGGCAAGAAAGCTCCCGGCCCAGATAAAGGTCCTTCCTGGTGCTGGCTTGTTTCGGCCAGGTCCTTATAGACAAGCGTGAATCGCACTCGGGACGATCGCTGATTGGCTCGCGCTTGTGTACGATTGCGAGCTCGCGACGGAACGCGAGAAACGCCGTTTCGTCGCAAATTCTACTAGTAATGTGTTTTCGAATTCTCTCCACATATTCTTTTTATGAAGTTCTTTGAAGTCTGTGAACGGCATTTTGATATTTTCATTAATGTTAAAAGTTGTACCTACTTTGGCTAAAGTGTCCACGTCCACGTCAAGTGTCCATATAAAGTCTATTTTACCAGCATTGGTAACATTAAATTCTCCTATTTTCTCCTTAGCGACTATTATATATCTATTAGTTTTAACTCCTACATTATTACTAATTAAGCTTTGAATCGCATTAAGTGAATCGGATAATATCAGACAGTTTTTTGTAACATCTTCGAGACATATATCTATTGCTTTAGTTATAGGTATACATTTCGCCGTGAATACTGATGCAATGTTATTCATACTACTTATTTGGTTTATAGTTTTCTGTGGACAACGAACAGCCGTCCCTTCCGTATGGAATCACAGCTTCAGTCAAGACCACATTGGATGGAGTAGAAATCCTAAGTCCCATGGCCAGTTTAATTGCAATTGTTTGAATTTCCTGATCCAGGAAAGTATAAAAATGATCCATAATCCAGCCTTGATCTAATGTAAGTCTTGTATATTGTAAGAAGAATTTAGAGTGTCGCGAATGGGCTCGCGGCTGTGTTAAATGCCAACGTGCGAAAGTGACCAGGCATGTGGCTAGTCCGATCGGAAATTTTGCGTTACTTCCAGAAAATTTAGAGCATGTACACATCGACCTGGTAGGAGGACCCTTTTTTTTTTTTTTTTTTTCGTGAGGAAATGCGTTACGCATACCCCGGCTCCCT
>CM052140.1:878964-925018 GCA_028454255.1 Halictus ligatus | reverse complement strand
ACGGATTCGCCCGACAACGCAGTCCAGGGCGGCCTCACAGAGGTGCCTGGTCCTCCTCCAGTCCTCCCCCTCGGCATAAACCAGGGTGTCATCTGCATAGCAGATGACACCCGTATCCGGGGGGAGGACTGGTAGGAGGACCCTTATCAGTCTCGCAACATTACAGGTATTGTCCTGAGGTTTTTCCGTTAGAAAACGTAGAGACTGAGACGGTCGCGCGAGAATGCATGACGAATTACTACCGATTAAGGTCGTCAATTTGAAAGTAATCTTTTTTAAGTAGTTAAATAATTTGTTAGGAACTAAACACCTTAGAACTACGGCCCATCATCTTGCGGCAAATTGTTTAGTCGAACGTATGCATCGAAAATTGAAAGACACAATAAAGTGTCACGGTGATGAACGTTAGACGGACGCAGTACCGATAGTTTTATTAGGGTTGCGAGCAGCGTTTAGGCCAAATTTAAACGCATCTGTAGCAGAATTAGTCTATGACAGAAACCTTCGTTTACCTGCGGAATTTTTTGTTAAAACTCCAGAAAATCGTAGCGAACCAATAGGATTAATTTGAGAATTCCAAAAACATTTTGAAAATTTACAACCAGCAGCAGGGTCACGTCATGGAAATAGGAAAATATTTGTATTCCAAGATTTGCAAATAGCATCACACGTGTTCTTGCGCGTTGATACAACAAAAAACGCATTACAGAATCCATACGAAGATCCGTTCTCAGTAGTCGCTTATGGCGATAAGACTTTTGTTATTTTGTATTAATGGTAAAAATATAACTGTATCAATCGATAGACTTAAGCCAGCTTATACAGTAAACGACGTAGTTAAAGATAATTTAAACACAACATTTACCAGTTAGAAACGAAATTGCGGTAGACTCGGAATCAGAACAAGCACCGGTGCAGACGCGTTCGGGTAGGCGTGTTAGGTTTCTGAATCGTCTACAAATCGGTATTTAACAGTAACTTTAGTAATAAGTAGGTTAAGATGTAAATAGTAAGGTAAGCAATATTAAGTTAGTTTAAGAACTACTTTTAAGAATATTGCCGACGAGACTTCCGTTTCCGGTCGTGTAAGAGAGTGAGGTGTGTAATAGTGTGCGGAAATCTGGAGTGAAAGTGCGGAGAGAAAGAGATGTGGAGAAGGGTGTAGGAGATTAGGATCAGGCGTTAGTGAAAGGGATAAGGGCAGGAAGACAAATTAGAGACCGCTGGAGGAAAGACAAACTGAGGGAAAAGAGAGGTTATTTGAAAAGGAGATAATTAGAAAATAGAAAAGATAGTCAGAAGAATTGAGTGAGAGAGGTAGAGAAGAAAAGGGGGGTGGAGAAAGTGGAGAGTGGAGAAAGTGTGGGAAGAAAGAGAGGAATAGAGGAATTCTCCAAAGAAGGAGAAGGATCTTCATTGGAAGATCTCCAAAGAAGGGAAAAGAGGAGGAGGGGCAGAAGGTAGGAAGATGGAGGAAATAATGAGAGGGTTAATAGGGGAAGTATGGAGGTTGAGGGAACAGATGATGGACGAAAGGAAAAGGTGGATGGAGGAGTGGAGGAAAGAAAGGGAGAAATGGAGGAAAGAGAGGAAGGAGGAGGAGAGAAGATGGTAAAGGATAGAAAAATGCTTAGAAAGAATAGAAGGAAGGGTTATAGAAGTAGGGTTATAGAAGGGTTATAGAAGTAGAGGGAAGGGTAGAGGAGATAGAAAGTAAGGAAGGGGAAGAGAGGAAGAAAGGGGGAGAAAGAGGGATAGGGAGGAAATTGTAAAGGAAAACAAGTGAAGAATTAGGAGAATAGAGGTATTGCAAGATAGGAAGGAAAGGGAAGAGAAGAGGAAGAACATAATAATAAAAAGGATACAGTTAGAGGGAAAGAATGTGAAGTAAGAATGTAAGGTAAGGATGAAGATAGGCGAGAAATGGTGGAGGATGGTAGGAGTTCATGTAAACGGGGATCTGGAAAGAAAGCTGGAAAGAATGGAGGAATGGGCAGAAGAAAGAGGGTTCCGGGAAAGAGTAACTATAGAGGAACACTTTAATGCGAGGACGGGAAGAGAAGGGGAAGTGGGAGACGAGGAAGAGGGGGAGAGAGAAAAAGAGAGTAGAAGGTCGAAGGGTGAGAAAGTAAACGCAGAAGGAAGGAGACTGACCAGATATCTAGGAGAGAGAGGGTGGGGGATATTAAACGGGGTGGAAAGGATGGAAATAGGGGAACAGATCGATTCAAATCACCTGCCAGTGACAGTGCGGATTAAAGGAATGAGAAAAGGGGATAATAAATAGGAGTGCAGCCAACGCATGTAAATAAGATATTGTTTGCACTGGTAAGGGGGTGAATGTAGAGACCAGTCAGAGAAACTCGAAATGCTTACAAAGTGAAAAACAGCTTGTTCGGGCTCAACCGTCGGCTGATCCCGACAACAAAACGAGAGCATCGACTGCACAATCGAAAGGACCGCCACGGTGCCAAACAAGCGGGTGCGCCCGCCAACGGTCGCCTGCACCGGACGAATTTGAACCAAGGCCGCGCCGCGAAAGGACAGTTGCTGCCAAACCGTTCGGCAACGCTACCCCACGACACCCTTCTCCGCGCCTGGACGGCCCGGGTGATATACACCCCGCGCACCGACGCACACAGCGAGTTGAGCTATAACCCTCTTGAAAACGAAGCGCGCCTTTACGACGAGTGCGATTATTACAGCTTTATAAGTTGGTCCAGAATCACGACCCTTTGTCGCCATTGCCGCAGCAATCGAACGCACGCCTAGTACACCTGCACCTTCGCGCCTCCGCGAAGTTGTACAGAACTAGTAAATAGATGTAAACATATTGTCTGCTATGTGTTGTGTAAGAGACAGTTTTTCTTCGTGCACGTCCGACCGTTACACCGGCAAATCCCGTCCCGAACGACGGAACACAGCTGGACACAATTTATGGTGTACGTGACTAGACAAAGCTATTTTTTAGAGAACTGTTTAGTTTCAGAGCCTGGCATGATTTTAGTTCTCGTTAGTCGCAGTCTCAATAGCTGTATACGACTACCATAAATCGTGGAGTGCCGAAGGATCTTCGACGAGAGGGCAGGGGTCGTCCGCGACCGAAAGTGCCCCACGTGCGTAAGATCTGGAGGAAACAGCGTTATTTGGAAAGAATTTTTCCCTTCCACTAAAGACAAGGACAGAGAACACGAAATAAGAAGACGGGACGATGGAGACCCCAAGTCAGTTGTCAGCCAACGGTCGAGTCGTTACCCTGTCCGCAGTCTGTTCTGTACGCTAGTTAGCACTGTAAAATAAAATCCTTAAATAACGATATCGTATGTTTACTGAGCAAAGACGAGATACACCAAATTGGTTATATAAAATTAGTCGTTCCCTAATATTTCTACTTTTCTAATCCTTCTTTTTATTTCATCCAGCTAAAAAATTATATTTTACAATTATTTTTATACGTATTCCCTTTAGCTCGTGAAAGACCGAACCTGTTTAAAAATATGTTTCATATGAAGAGAGAAATAACACGATGTAAGTTAATTTTCTGGACGATAGGTGGTGAGGAAAATGTATAAATCGAATTTATTATATTGATTGGACCCCTATGTTTTTCCTGTATTATGCCGATATGTATCGAGACTAATCCAACGAGCTACCAATTATTTAAAAAATCGGTGGTTTTGGTATGCCCCCTACGATTTAAAGTGGTGAGTTTAGGAATTATATTGAATTTCAGGTATCGAAGGCGTAGTTGCCAAATCACATCCGAGAATATTCGTCGCATAATTGACAATTTACTGTTAGTGCCGTGTAATGCACAGTGCGTCTTTCGGCTATTTTCGACGTTCCAGTCGTAATTTTGGAAAGGTAAACGAAACGAGTTGTTATAAAAACGCTGTTTAAATACAATACTTTTTGTTTTGTTGTTAAATAGATTTATAGCGAGGGTGCGGAGTGGTAGGAAAGACATCGGAGACTGCAGTAAACGATGAGTATATATTATAACAATTACATTTGTGCACACATGCGACACGATGTGTCTGGTACGACGACTGTCCAAGAACCAAACAAATGAAAAAACGCCTCGTGCGACGCTCGGCCGGCCGAAACATCCGAGCAACGATCGGCCGCCTGTGATCCATCGATCAAAGGATCCCGCATCGCTATACCGCGCAGTGTCGGTCTCCTTTTGCAACATGTTTCTATACTCATTTGAAAGCTGAATAACGAATATGGTGAGTTAAAGGAGGAGGTTATGCGCAAATGTAGGATTTATTAGAGACTCTTACGCCGAGATTTTGATGTTACGATGGAAAGAGAGGATTATAGGGAAGCTAAGAAGGCTTTACAGTATAGGATCGCCGATGCCAAAAAATAGATGTGGCTGAATTTTTGTGATATTTTCAAAATGAATATCTGGAGTAGTCCATACAAGGTATTGCAGAGTAAAAAAAACTGCCTCTCCCAGGTTTATACTGGAAAGAGACGGATTTGATTTTAACGACTTTATTTCCGCGACCGGATAAACCGTTTCTTCACGATAGTTTTCCTTCATTAAAGGTTGAAGAGGGATTTTTAGCTACGCAGCATGAAATCACTGATATTGCTTTATCTCTGATGGGTTACCCTGTATCTCCAGAGGCTGCTCCAGGAGTACCTGGAACATTGGTATATTACATACAAGACCAAAGAAGGATAGTATACACAAAAAACGCAAAGAGGTGTGCTTCACGGATCATTACTCTCCCTTATCTTTGGAATCCGGTCGATGATAATTTAATGAAAATTGAAACAAAAAAATCAGTTAAAATTGTTGCATATGATCAAATGTGGCGGTTTTGGCCACACATCACAAATTGGCTTTTTTAAAAATGGACGTGGAACATATTATTAATGAAAATATTCACCCACGGCTCCCGGTGTCTTCGTACCCTGCCCGAAGCGAGTAACCCGAAGATCCCCGCCCCGCGATACGGCGCACCCCGACCCTTCCCACGCCACCCCTCACGACACCGCGAAAATGGGCTGTTAGTGGGGACGGATCAACACCCTCCCACACTGAGAGTTAACTCGGTGAAGTGTCGATCCGTACCGGGGGAGCATAGCTATGCTATCAGCTTGTACTCCAACCCCTCGAATTCTGCGCACCCCTCTGGGGCAAAATTCGTCGTGGGGGAGACCCCACGCCGCCCTCTCTCCACCCCCCAGCTTGGGGTCACCAGATGACGCGTGGGCGTCTCCTGCGCCCTGCCGTCCAACGCCCTCCTCCGAGCCGGCGCTACGCTCTTTTCAAGAGGGCTTGACTGCGCCGGATGGCTTCGAACGAGCAGTGCCACACGGACGCAAGGGCAGCCGCTGTCTTTTCTAGTCGGGGGGTCAGAAGCTCGAAGTGCTCCTTGAAATACCAGTGGCTGTATATCATCAGGCCCAGATATTTCATTTTGGGCTTGATGTCGACGCAAATATTGACGACACAAATCCAAAAGTCTTGACCCCGGGGCGGCCACCAGAACCAAAACGATCCACATAGGCAGATTGTCTCGGTCTTCGCGACGGCCACGGTAAGCCCCATCCTCCGGATTCGCCAGACATCGCAGTCCAGGGCAGACTCTGCTAGATGCCTGGGTCTTCTCCATCTGCTGTGTAGATGACACCCGCATCAGGGGGAAGACAACCCGCAGCACCGTGTCAAACGGAGAGGTCCGAGGACCGACCCCTGCGAAACCCCGCGGTTCATTTCCCTCGTATACACGACCCCGTGCAGGTAAACATTACCTCCCTGACCGGAGGTACTCCCTGACCACACCCCGGAGATAGGGGAGCACCTAGAAATACTTGTTAGAAAGAATTTGTAAGAACTGCCCTTTTCCGAGGTTCTAGGGTAAGTGCTGAGCGGTCCAACACAGTCCTCTTACCAGAAGGCACCCTTGACTCTCCCCACTCCGTGGCCAGATCCTTCATAAGAGCTATCTTTGTTCTTTAAGATAGCAGTACGACGTGAACACACATCGAAATAATATATACTTTTAACACAAGAAATATTATACAACAAAACGTCTTAATTGTACCCGCTAACACGGCTATTCACTCGACTCAGCATCTTCATTTCCGATTTCAAAGTCTCCTTCCCAATCACCCTTCCATGCTCTTAAGCGGTCTTTGGGAACCGTTTGCGGTCTACCTGATTTTCCTAGAATTTCATAACGGTCGTTCGTTAAAACCTTTAAAATGGTAAACGGGCCTGTATACTTATCATCTAATTTCGCTCGCCTATTATCGGTAGGCCTAACAAATACTGTGTCACCCTCCTTAAATATAACGTTATTCCTGCGAGTTTTATTAAATCTAATTTCCTGAGATGTTGCATTTTCCTCTAATCGTTTAACTGCCACATATCTATCACGAAGTACATCAACTACCTCATCAGTTAGTGGTAGCTCTTCTTCTGCACGCATTATAATACCGGGACCCTGCTCTAACCCAAATAACAATCTACTGGGCGTAAATCCGGTTAACTTTTTTTTTCCATCAAGGTTTTACGTCGCATCAACTGCATGGTTATTAGCGACGAACAGGTGTATCATTATAGTATAACTTCCTGGATTTTCGATTCCTTAATAAATTCTAGTAGATCTTTTATTTTATTTTCGTCAAGATTCTCTTTCAGTGTTGTTCCTATTTTGAATCTTTCTCGTAGTGTATTGTATTTTGGGCAAGATAATATCAGGTGGTTAATTGATGTCGGTATGCTGCATGTTTCACATATTGGTACTGGACCCTTTGTTATCAGGAACGAGTGTGTTCCCTTAGTGTGGCCTACTTTAATTCTGGATAGGGTAACTTGCTCCCTCCGTTTCAGGACTTGCCTTACTTCTTTATCTTCAAAAAAGGAGTCATAGATATTTTTGGAGTGTGCAGATGCTAGTCGTTTCCTTTCCAGATCCCATTGGTGCATCAGATTTCTTTTAGCTTCTTTAATCAGGTCTTCCATGGAGGTATCGATGGGTTGACTGTCCATGGTTGGAGAATTAGCCGCTTGCTTAGCGGCCTTATCAGCTTCTTCGTTTCCCGGGATCCCAGCATGTCCTGGTATCCATATGAGTGTTACCCTCCCGCCGGTGTTGGTGATTTCGTGATACGTTTCGAATATTTGCAGGATGGTATGATTGTTGGAGGAAAGATTTTGTAGTGCAGTAATTGCACTTTTGGAGTCGGAGATGATAATCGTTTGTCTATATGCGTTTTCGTATGCAATTTGGATGGCATGTTTAATAGCTATGAGTTCTGCTGTGAATATTGAAGTGTTGTTTGGGAGTTTATAACTGTGACTAGCATATGGAGTATATAATAACTGCATATCCTGTTCCCGTTTCTGTCTTCGATCCATCTGTGTAAATTTGGTTATAGTCCTTATACTTTTCGATCATTTCCATTAATAGCTTTCTGTATACTTCTGGATTTGTGTCCTCTTTTCTGTACATATATAGTGATTCTTCTAGGGTGATGCAGGGTCCATGGTGCGAATTTGAGCAGTATCCTTGGTATAGTAGGAGTGAATTTCATATTTAATTTTTGTTCTAGTTCATTAACTCTATAATAAAAGGGACTTGGTAAGCGATTATGCTGGTCATATTTCGCTATGAGACGATTAGAAAAGGTAGTATTATATGTCGGTTTGTTAGGTGTGGTTGATATTTGAATAGCATGAGAGATACTAAGTAGGGTTCTTCTGATTTTCAGAGGAGGTTCATTGCATTCCCTTAGGATGCTGATTATAGGACTAGTTCTAAACGCTCCTGCTATTATTCTCTGAGCCGAGTTGTGTATAGGGTCGAGTTTCATACTGATTGAACTGTTAGCAGCGCCATAGATAATTGATCCATAATCCAGCTTTGACCTTACTAGGGACTTATACGTGGTTGCAAGTACTTTCATGTCTGCTCCTCAACAATTAGCTGACAGTGTTTTGATTACGTTTAGGCGTAGGTTGCATTCCTTTCGGAGCTTGGCGACGTGGTTACTCTATGTTAATTTACTATCAAATTCAAGACCTAGGATGTTCAGTGTCTGTACCTGCTCAAGTTTAGAATTTCCAAGGAGTAGATTAATTTAAGGTGGAGAGTGTTGTTTGGAAAATATAATATATTTGGTTTTTGTTTTCGAGAATTTAAATCCGGTTCTAGTTGCCCAGTCTTGTAGATTGTTTAGCGTATTTTGTAATATATCTTGCGAAGTTTTTGTATTTGTCCCCTGATATAGTATAGTTAAATCGTCCGCAAACAGATAGGCTTTAACAGGACGGGGAATTGGGGCAAGGATATTGTTAATTGATATTAGGAATAACAGGACACTTAATACTTCTCCTTGGGGTACTCCATTCTCAGCGATCACGGCCTCAGATACGGTGTTCTTATTTCTGACCCTAATAAGTCTCCTCTCTAGGAAGTTTGCGATGAATTCTAGAATGTTTCCACTGAATCCCATACTTTCTAGTATGTCTAATGTTCTTCTTCTATATACCATGTCATATGCCTTTTCAATGTCCATCGATACCATCACTGAATGGCGTTTGTTAATCATACTATCGCAGATTTGGGCCTCTATGTTGATTAATTGGTCCATGGTGGAGTGGAAATGTCGGAATCCACTCTGGGAAGGTGAGATAATTTTGTTATTTTCAAATATCCAATACAATCTTTCTTTGATTATTTTCCCCATTAATTTACCCATAGTATTGGTTAGTGATATTGGTCGATAGCTTTCTGGTAGTGCTGGGTCTTTGTTTGGTTTCAGTATTGGAATCACAATGGCTTCTCTCCAACTGTCAGGAAAGACTCCCTTTACCCAAATTCTGTTGAAAATTTTTAATAGATACTCAATACCACTCGTAGGTAGATTTGTCAGAAGTTTATTTGGAATGTTGTCCGGGCCAGGGGCTGTGTTATTACATTTTTTTAGAGTGTTTATAAGCTCTGTCATTTTAAACTCTTCGTTGATCATAGTTATTTCGCTGTTCTTTATATAGGAGGTAGGCTCTATATAGGAGGAATTCAAGGTCGTAATTGGAGTCGCTTGAGTTTTTTGCGAATGTTTCCGCGAGTAGATTTGCAATATCCTTGTCATTTGTAATAGTGGAGTGGTCTGGTCTTCTTAGTGCAGAAATTTTCTTCTTGCTATGGGTGCCATGGATAGCCTTGATTTTATTCCAGATTGTTTTGGTATGCGTAGAACTATTAATTGAGCTTACAAGTCTAGCCAGCATTGTTTTTTGACTTGTTTAACTATTTTCCTTGCCTGGGCTCTTAGTTTTTTCCTAAAGTAGTTACCTTCAAGTAGGGAGTTCAGGTAAGGGATGTTTTGTTCAATTATTAGGCGATATTTATTCCAATCGGCATTTTCAAATTTCCATCGTGCGCTTCGATCGGAGGTGCTGATCATTTGGTTTAACTGAATTTGAGTTAGTATTGGAAAATGATCGCTATCATGTAGGTCCGGGATGGTTTCCCATTCACATCTAGGAGCAAAATTTGCACTACATAATGTTAGATCAATTATACTATAGGTTCCACTTGATATGGTGAAATGGGTTGGGCTTTCGTCATTTAGGATGATTAGATTGTGGTTCATTATGACTTTTTCTATTATTTTCCCTCTTGTGTCAGTTCTTTCCGAGCCCCATAGTTTATTATGGCAATTGAAATCTCCGGTGATAATGCATTGTTGTGGCAATTTATCGAATATTTCATTGAGTTTGGAGTCATTAAGGATTTGGCTATTTGGTAGGTATAGATTGCATAAATGTAAGTTCGGGGCAGTATGCACCTTGACTGACACTGACTCAAAACATCAGACTTACTTTTAATTTCTCCACTAAATAGTGCGTTCTTGATACATACAGCCACCCCTCCGCTTGCAACTTGAGAGTTGCGGTTAGTGATGTACGAGGCCATATATTCTTGCGCCATTTCATACGCGTTTGCCCTGCCAGCGGAGTTCTCCAGGAAACTAATTAACTGAGAGGCACCAATGGGATATTGTATGAGGGGTTATTAATACTTTCTTTTATTGTTTCTATCTCCTTACTGATATTGGTGATAGTATTTTCAGTTAGTTTATGGGTCAATCTCCCACGAGTTTCGGGCACTAACACTCACGTGCTTGCGTATACACACACGCACTATCACCTTCCACACACTATACAGACACAATAACGCTTCGGAACTCGCTATGGAACTCGCACACAATAGACAGTACGTCCTATCGGTACGGTTGCTCGCGCCGAACTGGGTTGACTTTTGTAGAATGGTAAGCATTAGCTTAGCCAACTTGCTCGACCATTGTGACCCTTTTTTTGTTTCCACGGTAAGGAGATTCGTCACAGTCGCTACATAACGCTCGGCTTGCCCATTGGCTCGCGGGGCTTCCGTAGCAATAAAATGCACCTCGCTCCCATGTTTTTCTATAAACTGCTTCACTGGTTTGTACGTGAAGTTTGTTCCTCTATCTAGAATTACTAAGCGCGGCGTTCCGAACAATGTTATTCTTTCTCTGAACACCTGTAATGTCTCTGTTTTTAACGGAATCAATTGCACGTATTTTGTGAATGCATCTACAATTATTAGAATATGTTGATAGCCTTCTTTGGTCACGGTAAATGGACCAGCACAGTCGCAATGTATTGTATCAAACGGTACCTATTTTTTCGTTATGGAATGTAAAAATCCTTGACGTGGTCCCGTATGACGCTTGGAGACTATACAAGTGATGCAGTGATCAATATATTTCTTTATGAACGCACGCATCCTTGGGTACCAATACTTCTGTGCTATGCAATCGTATGTTTTATCAAATCCTACGTGACAATTTTCGTCGTGATACAAACGCAGCACCGCAAGTCTACTTCCTTTAGGGACAAAGCTACGATATATTATACGTCCGGTGTCTCTACGTATCTTCCTACACAGAATTCCTTTTCTCATTTCAAAATCCGACGCGATAGTATGATTTGACTGTATTTTGCTTATGATGTCTTGGGTTTCTTCGTCCTTCTTTTGCGCTATTTCTAACCAAAATCCTTCACAAACGATAATCTACACGGTAATCTTTACGCGGGTTTCTATTCAAGTAGTCTACATGTTCTACTAGCTTGCCCTTTCTATATTCTAATTCAAAGGTGTAGTCTTGCAAAAAGACCCACCATCTAGCAATTCGCGGCACAATATCCCTTTTCGTGTTCGTGGCTTTAATAGCGTTATAATCGGTCACAATTTTGAAGGTGATTCCTAAAAGATAGACGCGGAAGTGTTTTAGTGCATTAACAATGCTAACGTCTCTAGTTCGTAGGAGTGGTAACGCGATTATTCGGGAGTCGTTCGCCTGCTGTAATACGCTACAACTCTAAGTTCACCCTCTACTTTCTGGAATAGGATTGCTCCATAGCCGATAGAACTAGCATCTGTATGTAGCTCTGTCTCCTTTTGAGGATCAAAAATTACCAGGAGTGGTTTTGTACTTAGACGTTGTAAAATATATTTCCGCGCCTCCTCCTGCTCGTTACCCCAATTCCACGGTTTGTTTTGCCTAGTCAACCTTGTAATGCACGCCGTGCGCACCGCAAATTCAGATATAAATTTGCAGAAATAGCTCGCCAGTCCCATAAACTGCCGAATTTGCTTTACGTTACTCAGTACGGGCGCCTCCAACAGTGATTTAATTTTTCCGGCCCCCGGTCTAATGCCGTCCGCGGATATTTCCCTTCCCAGGTATTCTATACGGGTTTTAAAGAAAGAACACTTTTTTAAATTTAGCGAGAAGCCCGCATCATCAAGTGCCTTTAGCACTTGCTCTAACCGGTCAAATGCTGCTCCTCCACACCAATGCTACTGTGTTCCTCACAGTGTAGCACACCAATGCTGCTGTGTTCCTCAATTTTTCCAGAGCTTTGTTCATTGCGCGCTGAAATACGGCCGGTGCATTACAAAGCCCAAACGGCATTCTAAAGAACTCATAGTGGCCGTCAGATGTCACGAACGCTGTCTTTTCTATTGAGTCGTTTGCAATAGGAATTTGGTAAAACCCTGACGCCATATCTGACGTTATAAAATACTTTCCTTTCCCCAGGCGGTCTAATTGATCCTCAATTAGGGGTAACGGAAATCTATCTCTCACCGTGAGTCTATTCAAGGCCCGAAAATCTACGCACATGCGATCCTCGCCATTCTTTTTTTTTTTTTTTTGACTAAAATAATAGGGCTCGCATAAGGCGACGTGCTCTCCCCAATAACATTGTTTTGTAGTAATTTCGCTACAATCTCGCGAACCTTTTCTCTTTCCATCACCGAGAGTCTATATGGTTGGTAACTCACCACACGATCCTCTTTGGTAACGATCCGCATCTCTCCTGTATTTAAGCTTCGGACTTTGCTACCAGTTGTTATCATGTGTTGATATCGATTTAAAACTTCCGTCAAGGCCTCGCACGTCTTCCCGTCTAATCCTTCAGCGACGCAACGAAATTGGTTCGCTTTCCGTCCATCCTCCTTTGGTGTTGGAACAGCCCGGAGCTTCGTCGTAACGTCGGTGTCGGTGATAATTTGTATCCCGCCGTTGGTCAAAACATTTTTGCCCACGATCAGATCGTACGGAATGGCATCCTCGGGAACAACAAATATGTCCAATTCGACTGCTAACCCCTCTGTTTGGATAACAGCAGCCGTGCTCCCGATCGTCGTAGTGGAGGAACTTGATAAGCCCCGTATTGTGGTTGCATATGGATTTATTCTGCAATTAGCATGTCGGGCTACTCTTTCTTTCATCAGTGAACAGGTCGCACCGCTATCTATTAGACTTTCCTTTATTAGGAAGTCACGCAAAAGAATAGGTGTAAGCCTATGTTCCATAGAATAGCAAACATTCGTTTGGTGATTTCCTGCGGTTGGATTAGATCCTTTGTTGGAGTCGTTATTTTCCCGTGCTGTGTGCTGCTTAATCCAGCAGCTATCTTCTGTCCCCTTTTCGAACAGAAGGTTCAGGTAATCACGCGTCTTTCTGGGATGCGCCCCTTGTCTAACCGTGGTCGTTTCGGACAACACTTCGTTGTATGCCCCACGTTGTCACAGGTGTAACACATTTATTCAGGTATGCAGATCCTTTTTCGTCCCTCTACCTTATTCACTTTCGTCTTGGTGAATTGGCTATCCCTATCGACAGTTCTGCGGTTGTTTGATAACGCGCGTTCATTAACGACTGTCGCACAGTTGGGTCCGTCACATGCCCAATTACCAAGCTGATCAGCTCGGATTGCTTAAATTCTATTTGAGTCTCACTATAATATTTTAACTTTTTCCGCGCGTATTGGGAGTACGAATCTGCGGAATCGCTTATATAGTTCACAGCACGCACCAGTCGATTGCACAATCTGTCCTCGGAAACAAAAAACGAACACAAGTCTTCGCGGAATTGGTCCCACGTCCTAGGATTACCTTCCCACGTTTTGTACCACTTTTTCGCGGGACCGGTCAACGCGTGAGTAGCAAGACTCAATCTTTTCGAAGAAGGTAGTTTTTCGGTTATCTGTTCGACGATATTACACCACCTTTTGGCAACCTCACCAAGGTCCTCGCCACTAAATTCAGGAACTGCGTCAACTTCTTTGGTAGCACCTCCGACACAGGTAGTCGGCGCTGAATTTGCAGTATAAATCTCCATAAACTTCCGAAAAAGGGTTTCACACGAAGGTGTACCTTCACTCGAATTCGCCATTTATTCGGTTGGCACACAACAACGTACACAAACGTTCACACACGCAACAACGTACGCAAATGTTCACACACGCGACTCAGGATGAACGAGCGCGTTGAATTCTATCCCGCTTCTGATGTTAGAAAGAATTTGTAAGAACTGCCCTTTTCCGAGGTTCTGGGGTAAGTGCTGAGCGGTCCAACACAGTCCTCTTACCAGAAGGCACCCTTGCCTGCCCCCACTCCGTGAGCAGATCCTTCATAAGAGCTATCTTTGTTCTTTAAGAAAGCACTACGACGTCGGGTCGTCTGCCATACTTAAAGATTCCTAACTTTCCAAACATGTGTCAACGAATGCGCCCCATCGAGTACCTGAACAACTTCGAGTTGCCAGACATCATCTGGGGTTTGTCCGTCGACAGGAACTACGGCTTCGAGAGGCTACGCGAACTCCCAACCCTACCATAAATTAACCGAAAGCGGACTAGCGTCGGGCTATCTGCCTTGGATTTCTTTCAAAAACAAACTGTCGCTAACATACTCGAGCTCCCCCAATACCCCTACCACGGCAGGAAGTTGAACACATTGGAAACGAAACAGCGACCAACACCCCGCCTCGAACAACAGCACTTTCCCGGAGGAGACGCGGACGCTCCATGGCGTCCATGGCGCAGTGCACTTCACCGCCCGATGGGATGCGTCCCCGCAGCGGTAGCAATGCCCGCTTCGGTCCACCGTCGCAGTGCAGCGCTGCTGAACATGCCCTAAGGCAAGACAGCGGAAGCACTACAGCGGCCGGGCCGAGAGCACCACCATCTAGGCAGAGAACCATCCCAATCTGACTTTCACGGCCTTTTCTATGGTCAACGCTACCAAGGCTACTACACCCAAATGGTGCTAAGTCCGTTGGGCGTAGTATGAAGCTCTCCCACCCTCACAGACCTGGAGACGCAGCCCCCGTCCTGAGATGTGACCGCCTGTCAGGCGGAATTCCGCTTTTTTTTTGGCCTGGCCACTTTCACTTCCAGGCCCCCCAGGATGACGATAATCTTGACCGTCAGGCCATCGACCTTGGGGCCTCCATCGGTACCGAGGACCTGAATGACCAGTCACCGCCCTCTTCCACTGGTGGGCCCCGAACCGGAGGCCGGCCTCATGATGGCCGCCTCATCACCTATGAGGAGATCCGACTCCCTTCCGGGACGGTGACTTTCACCGCCGCGGAACGAGAACCTACCATCACACGAGGAAGTGCCTTGACTTTGGTCCCTTCGGGGCGGGTGCTGCGTTCGAGGACGGGACCGCAACAGCTTTGGCATTTCGCCCGGACCGTTTCCCCACCACCCCCGACCAGGTTTCTCCAATAGGAGAAGCCCACAACGTCGCTGGCTGAGCTGAGGAGAGGTAGGACAGAGAACCGAAGGTCCCTGTGGGTGCGGAAGGGCAGGGGGTTGCGACGGCGCCCCCTCCCACTATCCTTCCCCTTCTTCTTCTTCTTCTTTTTCTTTTTTTACCGCTGGTGGGAGGGATTACCCTATGAACAGCAACTGGTCCCCTGCGCGCCACCGGGACAGGAGCAGCGGGAACAAGAACAGGGTCAGGTGCCACCAATGGATAGGAATCCAGCTGGTCCAACCGGAGCTCTCTGCGGATCGATGCGAATTTGACATCGATCAACACTCCGAGCTGGGTCAGCAGAACGGCCCCTTTTCCCGTCGGGGCCTGCGGCTCCTCCGTGGCGTGCTCCACCACCGGGACCTCGGGAGTCCGAGGAATCACTCGGGCCACAGGAGCTGGCGGCGACAAAGGAGGGGCATCCAGCCACCTCTTCATCGCCATCAGCTCGCTCTTAATGGCATCGAGGGATTCTCGGGTCCCACAGTGCTGCAGGCGGATCGTCTGAACTACCCGCGAGAAGCGCGGAAAGGGAGCCGCAGTCTGGTTGTCTTCCCTGGACTCCCCCGCTCTATCTTTCTCACCGCTGTCTCGATCACCCAATCTGACTCCTTTAAATCCCTTTCAAATATGCCCCTCTGGTTGCCACCTCGCGAGAGCACCTCACTAAGGACACGCCGCGGCGCCGATCACGCTGAACATTCCTCAGCGTATGCCGAACCGTATCCCGAGCCTCCCCACAGCGATGGCACTGCGCCGTCGGCTCTCTGCCTATTTTCTACAGGTACTCCCCGAAACAATCGTGTCTGGAGAGCACCTGCGTAAGGCGGTAGGTTAGCTTTTCCCGCCTCCCACACCATTCTCCCAGAATGTGCACGAGGTCCTGAACAATAGTTCAGCCCGAGCCGGCGGCGACAACCTGCCTGGCGCTTCAGCACCCCGACTTCGTCCCCCTTGGGATCGAGCTTCCCTCTCCTCCGCTATTAACTGAAGGGAAGCCATACCCCCGAGGAGGCACGCCGCCTTAGCGGGGATAGTACGATATCCCCGTATGGTTTGCCAGGTCAGCCGGCGTTGCAAGCGATGCGTGTGCAACAAACCCCAACGGCTAGCCATTAATTGTTCGGAACACACGGGGGCCCCATATAGGATCTTGGAGTGCACCGCCCCTGCATAAAGGCGACGTATCCGAACATCTCGTTCGAAGTGGCTCTCGAAGCATCAACGGCTGTCGAAGATCAGTCCGCAATAACCCATCACTTCCTTCACGTGGACAGTGGCACCACCCACCCGGATCCAGGGCTGTGGCGCCCGCCGGTCCCGAGGCAATGCCTGCAGCCAAATCGCCTTCGTTTTGCCGGCGGAAATATTCATCCCCAGAAGGTATAGGGTATCCTGTGAGCTGGGGCGACCGCAGGCTTGACACTATTATCTAGTCTCATTTTACAATATTGTGATACAAGACCTACAGTTCCATCGAACAAGTCATGATATTTCTTTAGTATATAATCACAGAACGATAACGTATTTTTTGTTACGCGAACGCATCCGCGGCTAGACCTTTTCAAAGTCGACGAAGGTCGTTAATCTCCGTCCGAATTTTATTCGTTATCGCGAATCGCGTTGGACCTTGCACTAGTCCCTATCCCTATGGATAGGGCTGATAGGGTATTTGACGTAAAACATAATGATTCTATTAACAGAATATAATTTCAAACTTCAACAAGAGGTGTGTTGGGATATGGGGTTTAGTATAATAAACACTCAGTTGATTTAATAAGAAAACTGATTTATTTAAACAGATTCGGAAGGACTACTTTAGCTCCTGACCCCTCGATGCTCTGGACGAGACTAACGAAGAATGTGCAACGGCAAACCGTTGCTTAGGTTTGAAGCCAGGAACGAAAGGAAAAGGCCTGGGCCTGAAAAGTGTTTATGACACCCCCCGACCCTTAAGAGTCAGGGTACTGCCGGAGACCCATTGCTAAGAGTAATATTCAGTCTCCGCGTTCCTGGCACTCTAAAGTGATTCTCAACACAAAGATCATTTTTGCTTATATGTACAATTAGATATGAAAAATCCAACAAGGTGCCATAACAAAAACTCTAACACGCTTGCTAAGACAAGTAACGGCTTTCTTAAAAACAGCTGTAGCACAACGGGTTCATTTGCATGCCAAATGTTGCCAATTACGTTCCGATGTCCGCTACAAATGTTTAAAGGTTTCACATTCAACAAAATTAAAAATCCCAGAAATTCCGACCTCTCTATATTCTATACAGAAAACACTTTTTTAACAAGTGCGCCCGTTATATACGTTACTTGCTGGCCGCCACGCTCAGAAGTTGAAATGATGGGGGCCTACATGTATATTGCATACACATCGCGGCGCGCTATCAATGAGCATAGGTACACGCAGAATTCATGTAATAGTAGCAGTACTTTTTCGCGAATATGTCGAAAACTATTCATTTGCGCCAAAGTGAATAGAATGACGTAGGTCATTTGTCGAAAGGGGAGGAGCGGTCCAAAGTCTTAACAAGTTCATTTCATAATAATTATTTTTTGTCGATTAAGAACGTTCTAATGTGTTGCTACGTATTGCTGTTACGTATTTTTCAATTTTTGTAAATAAGATATTCAATCGAAAGATCGGAAAAAATTCTCAAATATTAATATCAGTAACCGTAATTCGTCTGATTTTTTAAATATTCTTGCATGCAATTAAATGGGGAAAATTGACCGAAAATCGGATGGCACATATCTACATATGTTGATTACCTCGTCCGGCTGTGCTCTTTAATTTTAAAAACCCCCCACAGTGTGCGGAATTAAAACCAAGCAATGACGTGCATACGCGTCGAACGCAAGACAAAATGGTTCTATTATAAATTCTATGAAAAACGAGAATGAAATGCATTTTTATTTAATAAAAACTTAACAATTTATTTCTGGAAAGGTTATTGGTATTATAAACCTGTTAAACTTGTTATGTTTCATACCTTACACTTTATTTTGATAATAACTGTGGAAATACAAACTTTTACTTCAAAAGCAAGAACTTTTGGATCGAATGCTTCGGATTATTGTGTTGATACTGCTTCAAACGGTCTATCTTGTATTCAAGAATGGCGAGGACTTTGCATTGTAGAGTAACGGGTACTGGCCAACCACACCCACCACTCCCCTACGTATAAAATACTTATTGTTAGCAGTTCTATTGGTAATATAAAGGTTTTTATTGCTTTATATTAGTAACATAAAAGTATTTTATTAAAATTTCGAGAATTTATAGTCAATGGTAATTTTATATTTTTCACGACGAGTATACACGTCGAACGCACTGTAATAGATATTTGGTTTGACATGTATACACGTCATTTTATTCGGCGAGAATTTATCCGACGATTAAAGATACTTTTTTTCGATGTGAGTAATGTTTCGGATTTTGTTCCAATTTTTTATAACCAATATCAGAACAGATAACAATTTGTTGTCTGTTCCAATATATTATAATATATCATTGCAGAGGCATTTATAAAAATTTATAAAAATGAGGATATAGATTGTGACGTGGCAGAATTGCAGAATTGCGAAAATCCCAAGGGACGATTTGTAACCCGTTTGAAATCGCGGCGATTTGATCGCCGCGCCAGTTTACAGGACTCTACCCTTTTTCCTCCTCCAAGGAATGCGAACAACCTCAACGAGAGGTACTCATGGGGCGGCTTCAGAGAAGACCCTGCACGGAGACATGGCTTTATCGCCATGCAAGAAGTACAAGCAACTGTTTTTTGTGAATTTCCTCCCTTTATATACCGATCTTCGGAAAGGCGTTACCATTCCGAAGATAAGAAGGCGGAGCTATGCTTTGCGTGGGTAGGAAATCCCGCGTCTACTCGGACAGGTTTTGTCGGACAGGTCCCAGCGGTACTCGGCTGGCAACGTTTATGATGGGGTAGTTAAATTTTCTGCACCCGTAAAGTCATTTCGGAAATAAAATAATTTTGTCATCCTGCAAACGTCAGGGTAGGTTTTATTACCTTAGACCCTAACATCTGCAGGCAGTCAACTCTAACATCTTGCAATGCGAATCGCGTACCGCTACGCACGCACAAGTACGCTTTTCCAATAAGTCTTAATCACGAGTTGAAGATCATACAACTGTAACATCAAACCTTATATCGACGCACGTGTACCCTTGAACTTCAGTACACAGGTAATACACGTGTATTGAAAATAACGGATACCCGTGTATTATCCGTGTAGCTCGATACACGTGTACACGTTTACTTCAGTACCCGTGTATCCGTGTGTAAAGAAGTACACGGATTGAAATACGGATATACAGTCGGTCACGAAAATATTCGGACACAACTATAGTTTTGACTATTATATTCCGTGCTTCAGAAATGTAAACAATGAGAACAAAAAGAGGTTTCACGTATGTTACTATGCAGTGTGTAGTTTATAAAAACGTAAGAAATATATTCGTTTACGGTACGCGATTACTTAACTAATAAAAGAAAAACGTAAAGTACGCTCATTTTCATGTCACGGAAATATTCGGACACTTGCTATACTTCTCAAGTTTCCAGGTTCCAGGAACTGACTGAATCAATGTTTGTAAACATATCATTCATACTATGTACAAAGTATGTTATAGATCGAATATTTGTCAGTCTTGTTCAAACTTTGTGCAAAATGGGTCGGAAAAGTAAGAATACATCGTTTGATATGCGACAATTAGTAATTTTTCATCATGAAAAAGGGAAATCGATTCGCAAAATTGCTAATTTATTAAATATTAGTAAGAGCACGGTATGGGATATTGTTCGACGGTACAAGAACGAAGATAGAATTGAATCTATCCGTCAAAGCGGACGCAAACCGATCCTAGATATTCGCGATATACGTTCCATAATTAGGAGAATCAAATGTGAACCTCGGATAAGTGCTCCAAAGTTAGCAGCTGAATTAAATAAACACCGTGGAATATCAGTGCATCCGGAGAACATAAGAAGAGTGTTAAGATAAGGGGGGTATAATGGAAGAATAGCTCGAAAGAAGCCGTATATTAACGCGGCAAACAGGATGAAGAGACTGAAATTTGGAAAGGACTACATTGCAAAGGACAGTGAGTGGTGGGAGGACGTAATTTTCGCAGACGAGTCCAAATATAATATTTATGGAAGCGACGGAAGAATTAGGGTATGGCGGAAGTCGAAAGAAGAACTGAATCCGAGACATTTGCAGCCGACTGTGAAACACAGTGGTGGATCTGTGATGGTGTGGGGCTGTATTTCAGCCCATGGAGTAGGCGAATTAATTTTCATCGACGATATCCTTGATAAAAATAAATATCTACAGATTTTGCAGAATAATTTAAAGAAAAGTGCTGATAATATGGGACTTCAAAATGGAATAAAGTTTTATCAAGATAATGACTCAAAGCACAAATCGCGAATTGTGCAAGAATTCTTATTATACACTTGCAAGAATATCCTCCATCCACCACCGCAATCGCCAGACTTGAATCCCATTGAAAATTTATGGGATGAATTAGATCGCCGAATTCGGTCAACTACCATAAACACAAAAGAAGAGCTAAAAAGACGTCTGCAAGAAGAATGGCTACGTATTGGGCACGATTATTTTAAAAAAATAATTTGTAACATGCCAACGCGATTACGGCACGTCATAAAACATATGGGATATCCGACAAAATACTAATTAATAAAAACAAGATTTATATAGCGTGATATAAACTTAGCTTTGATAGTGTCCGAATATTTCCGTGACATGAAAATGAGCGTACTTTACGTTTTTCTTTTATTAGTTAAGTAATCGCGTACCGTAAACGAATATATTTCTTACGTTTTTATAAACTACACACTGCATAGTAACATACGTGAAACCTCTTTTTGTTCTCATTGTTTACATTTCTGAAGCACGGAATATAATAGTCAAAACTATAGTTGTGTCCGAATATTTTCGTGACCGACTGTATATTAGTACACATGAACACGTGAATACGTGTATCCTCAATACACGTCCAAAACTGTGATCTAGTATTTACCCTCATATTATTCTTAAATAAAGGGTTAGCGACCTAAAATTTTGGGTGATTATCTTCCAACCTAAAACCATTGTTTTCCGCACAATACCAATAAAAATTGTGGCCAGGGCCGCTGAATCATTCTTAAGGTCAATGCATATCTCACAGGCCAGTAATCCTGACGGTTTTTCCAGTTTATACACATTTTGGGGTCCGGGACACTTACTTAAGAGGGTTCGACAGGCTCGGAACAAAGAAACCAGAACCCCAGGGGTCCGAAGGCCAATATTCTCGTCGAGAATATTTTCAGGCCAGCCTGACGACTCGTGGCGTTGCAGTACGAAGACAGATTGACCATGCTATATTTACTTAAGAAACTATCAACCAGAACATTTCAGAGTTCCTCGTGGTAATATGTGGAGAATACGTTGTTAAGGAATTTGTAGGGAAAGGTCCACCACTCCTAGTTCGTCTGCACTACTTTATTATATACACTACTTTATTATATACAACTATGTTAGTTTAAGGCTAGCCGACGCGAAACGAAGCGTGAACGCGAAATCGGTGACTGGCCATGTGTTTTGACGCTGCGCGGTGCGTACGTGTGTGTGTATCCGAATATGCGCGTTTCGCCGAGATTCGTGGTAAACAGAGGGCGGTTCCCGGAATCGCGGCAGGGTACATCTACCTCGCGTTCTCGAATGTTCGGGAACCGCTGATCCGCGCCTGTGCGTGAGGTGTCGCGAAATGTTTCCCTCGCGGCCGATTACGTCGCGCGCTCGCGGCTCGCGACGTGCGTCTTACATCGGTTGCTATAAATTTAATCGTTACAATAAACAAAATAACAATTTATTACTATGCTAACAAACCTATCCCCACCTCAGCCGCGCCTGTAGGCCCAATGTTTTGACGTCGAACGTCACACGCTACATAGTATGTGTGACTACTGTAGCCAATATTTGAAATACAGCCGAAAATGTGTGTGAAACGAGGCCTGCCTCTTCCATTCTGAACCAATCGGTCGCGCATTCGTATCAGTACAATGTCACCACTTCGAATCCGTACGAAATGGCGTCTTTTGATTTAGTATGAGGAAGTAACTTCCAGCACGTGTTGACTGTGTGTTTTCCTTCGTGTTTTCGTCGGACGGTGGTCATAAAGTAATTAAAACTCGCCGTAGAAACTAATTTTTACGATAGCCTCATTTTTAGAGTTGACCAACATCTGACCTTGCCCGTCATAAAATTGATGGCTTGGGCTAACCGAACGGTACAACACTTTCTACCTGCATTTTATCGCCCTGCTTAACATACTTAAGCAGGTAGTTTTGCTTGTAAATCAAAAACACATATTGCTATTGAGTCATTAGGAAACAAGAATGGACAATTTACCTGAAAGATGGCAACAAGTCCCTTACAAATAATGGAAATTATATCATTGAATAATATTGTTGGAGATTCACCGGAGAATCGAGAGGAGGCGGTGGGGGACCGCAAACATTTGTAAAAAATCAGGCCTTCGGCCAAATGTATATATTTCTCTGTATGACAAACACTTTGTACAAATCTGTATAATACACGACTGAGATGATTATCGCGACGTCGTTCCTGCGTCCCCTCCCGCGCCCCGCGAGTCACGGGTGGATCGAGCAGAACGGTTGAGCTCGCGGGCCGCGCGGGGGACGGGCGTCAGGGGCGATCGCGATAACCGTCGATGGTCGCAGTCTACTGTACTATCGACAATCGATCACATCGAAGAGTTTACTTTTTCGTCAACCTTGCTGCACTTGATTCGCCATCCTTTCTTTCCTGCCTCTCCGTTTCTCCGAACTAACGGAAACCTTTCAGCAACGTGAAAGATCCGAAGAATTCGTAACAAATATTAAACATGTATTTTTATAAATTGATTCAAATGTTTTCTTTAAAATACGGCAAACAGTTTCAAGTACCCAATATTTGCAATTTTTATGCTCCGCGAATTAAAGACGAAATTTCAAACAGGAAGAATCGTAGAATACGACCATATTTTAAAAAATATTTTTACACTTTAACCGGTGGTAAAATTTGCAGAACAAAGATGTTTCCAATATATTTTCATTAAGGAATTACATTTGAGTATAACATGATAAATTATTTAAGAAGTATTTCATATGTATAATTTACGTATGATAAAATACATATAAGGATGTGCGATGCTGTTTCACTAAGTGCCAGGAACGTTTCCTATTTCCATGGTGTTGTAAAAGAGAGATACGGATAGTTTACCTAAGGAGCTGTGAAGCACCTAAAAGCTTTTTTGTGTCATGCACAGGAGGGAACTGTCAACGCGCTCTCGAAAGGCCATGTAGAATAGGCCCGAGAGGCCAGAGAAGAAATTCGGTTCCAAAGACTGACACGGTTGCCGGCTCGTAAACGCTAGGACCAAAACTAGAGCTGTAATGTCGAGCCGGCCGGACTGAGCTGCGCGGTATGCATTGACCTTAAGGGGGCCGGCAGGCATTTGACCTTGACTGTCACGCCAATTCTCGAACGGTCCTCGAACGGTCAGTAGGGAAAACTAATTGTGGAATGGTTAAAATTTTTTGTGGAACTACGTCGCGTCTACGACATATCGGTAAAGAAGAATATATGAAATGCCGACTTGAGTACTAGCGGAAGAGAGAAACGAAAATTGAGAGAGAAAGCTAGCGACTAGACATGGTTGCCACATATAATCCTTCGCCTCACTGTTGCCATGTCACCAAATCCATAAATGTACAAGCGTATCGAGAAACTGATTTCTGCCTCGTGAGCACGATTCAGCCCACCAACACATGCAGCCATGCTAACACATACATTGCCGCGGGCGCGTAGCTATACGCCGGACTCGTTGTCACATTACCTCTGCAGTTTTTCGCTAATATCTCTGAAATGAAACTCGAATGGCGGTCACGTGTATGCAAAAGCTAAGGAAATCATTTGATTTATATTAAATTGAATCAGTTTATTCTTAACATTATAATAATTTTATACATATTAACAGGACTTCTTGAAAATGAGCTGGAATTTACTTCCTGTCAGAAAGAAAATTAAATTCAAATCACATTGCAGCCCTTTTTATGCCACGAAGCGCATAAATGTAATAACATATGTGTATTATTATATATATGTATATTTATATATGTCTCATATTACGATATTATAAATTATATATATCGTCTGTGTCATGCCGTATCTTTCTAGACTACAAAAATTGGTGTAGCACGACGGTAGTGCGCCAAGCTTTCACCCGGACGACCAGGGTTCAAATTCTGCCCACTAACGCATTTTTTAAAATTTGATTATGTTTTATCATGATGTAATTATATTTTCAATCGATTAAATTTCACGCATAAAATTGCATTCTGAATTATAAATATCATGTATATATTTACTATATAACAGGATTACTTACTATTATTATATATTATTATTTATATACTAAATATATATTAAATCTTATAAACATCCTTTTCCGGGTTTCGAACAAGTTACTATTACGTTTGTGTGATGTGACATAAGTTCATCCACCTTCTCTTGAACAAGTACGGTCTTTTCTCCCTTATATGATATTATCCTTCCGAACGTTGAATGATACTGACATCCTGCCTAATCCGTAATTAGAATTGTGAGGTGATATATTTTATTACTTTCCGATAATTTGCGGCGGTCTGCTATATTTTATCAAAATGAAATCGGTACTAAAAATTGCGTTGGTCGTCAGTATTTGAACACTGGTCGTCCGGCTGAAAACTTAGCACGCTGCTTTTTTTTTTTAATATGATTATTGAATGAAGGATAATTACAGTCAGTGATAACAGGTAACAACAAACATAAAAAAAATAACCGCTCAATATTGCGTTGATAATTGGATGTTCGCTTATATGCGAATCTCTCAGTTATACATATCTTTGGGCGGTGGTTAATATAAGTAATACTTATATAAGTAATATAAGTAATACTAAGTTAATATAAGTAATACTGGTTAATATAAGTAATACAAGGTAACTTAGTAGGTAGTGGGGTGGCGCGTGGGGGAAAAACTATTTAGTTAAAAATATAAAACCCCCTCATCCGTCTTTGGAAAATTGCTTAAGGCTACTTAGGCTACGACTTAAACCTACCTTATTACTAAATTAAGAAAAACGTTATATACATATTTACAATGGAGGTGGCAATCGTGCCCGCGGTATAGTCGCTTTCCGAAGGAGGATACCTATTTTCGGTCTTGCTTAGTTATTCCTGTTGGGGTGGTGGGATCTGTTTTTTCTATCGATTAGTTCTCTCATGTGAGGGTCATTTGGAGACAGCAACCAGCATTTGTTCTTATCTAAGCGGTGGAAGTCTAGGCGGTCTATCTGCGGTATTGCTTGTGAGTACCTAAATTTATCTCTATTGAGTGCGAAGTCAAGGTGGTGGTACGCTATTCTTTTATCAGCTTTATTGCGTCTCCAGTGGTAAATCAAGTTTATGTTTTCTGCGTTCTGGATGAGTCCAGACTTATCGCAGTGTAACCGTTGGTAAGTTGTTGCTGGGAGATGGATGGATCTTGTTGGTATAGGGAGTGGATTATTTCGTTGTCTATGGAGGGGAGTTTGTTGAAATAGTTCCGAACTATTTTTATGATGAATGAGTCGATTCTAGTAATGCCTGCCGAGTTGTATATTTTTTGGTTACTAATGTAATGCTTCCAATTTGATTGTTGAGATCTGTAAGTTTTAAGGCATGCTCTTAAGCATTTTCTTTCGAGGCAGCGGATTTTTTCCATTGTAGTATGGTTGCAGTTCCACCATACTGGAGCTGCATAGGCTATAATGGGTCTTATGAGGAGTTGGTGCAGAATGATTTTTGTTCGGTTGGATAGGTGTTTGTTGTAGAATATTCTGCAATTGGAGATAAAAGCTGATCTCGTTTTGTTAATTTGAATGTCCAGGTGTTTGTTGCCTCGGAGTAAATGGTCAATGTGGACTCCGAGGTATTTTACTGTCTTTTGTGGGGGATAGATTTTAGAGTGGTGGTGCCGGGTATCGTTACTGAGATTCCGAATTTATTGCTGTCCGATTTTTGCTTCGTGGAAAGTCTGTGTAGAGGTTGTCTGAATAGTATAGTTTCGCATTTAGTGGGATTTAATCGGAGATTCCAGGATATATAATATTGGTTTATTTTCTCCGTGAGGAGTTCAAGGTCGTCTCGGACAGTTTGTACTCTGTTGCCGGTAGTGTATACGATAAGATCGTCGGCAAAGGCTAATGTGAAGGAGGTTCCGTTTGTGTTGAGGTTGAAGAGCTTTGGGAGGTCGCTTAGAAACAGGTTGAAAAGTATGGGGGAGTTGACTGTTCCTTATTGAAGACCTTCAAGAATTTTGAATTTTTCCGGGTTGAGAGAAGTTTGCCGTCCCATGTGGAGAAAGTTTTATGGTTTATCATATCCCAAATTGTGTAAAGGATCCATTTGGGGCAGTTTTTTTTATTCAGTTTGTAGAGAAGATTATTAAGCCAAACTGAGTCAAAAGCTTTTTCTAAATCAAGAAGCTTAGCATTCTACATTCGCGCCAAACTGACTCTTCTTGTACCATACAACAGGCGTTCGAAGCAAACCTGACATTACGAGATGCGTAGCGAGACATGCAAGGGTCAGAAACTTTTTCAAATTGCCGCTTCAATGTTGTAGTGAGCAGTTTATAAATGGTCAATTGTCTTTCCCAAAGGTTCAATCTACGTCTGTATAGAGCCCAAATTTCGAATTTATACCTCGTCGTTGAGTAATTAAAGACGCGATAGAAAATGTATAATATCCGAGCACAGAAAAACTGGTCTTAACGACTCTAGAGCACATCGCAGAGAGAGCGATCGAGAGGTGGCACTTGCCACTCAACCGCTGAACAAAGTTGGCGCAGGCGCACCAAACCGCACACGCGCGCCACCGTGCCGCCGCCCCACAGGAACGCCGAAAGCCCGGGCGTGAGCACTCTCCTATCCTCTAGGAGGATAGTTCCACACGTACACGATTTGTATGTGATTCCCGCTTTCATTTCTTAATTATGCAAAGATAGTACTGTTCTGTAGTCAAAAGCGTTAGATAAAAGTTCAATCTAGGCGGCAAAGGTCCTCAGAAGTCCTACCTCTGCATTTTTAACCGTAATTTACAATATTCAACAGTATACTGCTTGCGAATGATATTATCGTAAATATCGAGAAATTTAGAGCTCGTATAGTGTCCGTAGGACCTTTGCCGCCTAGCGGGAACATATAGGATCTCAATGTAACGCCAATCACGTTGTATGCTTCCGTATTAAACAAATGAATACGGGAACCCAGAAAAATTGGATCATTGAGTTTTTCATCAAAATATAGTTCCGGCATTTTTCGCTACGAGCGCTGTATTCTGTTCCCGATCTCTCTTGTCGTCAGCAGTCACTGTATCGGTAAAACAGAGGCGTATAGGAGCATGCGCGGCGCGACAACGTGGATGGAGCTGTCGTAGCTTTGTTCGAATAGCCGTGCCGCGGCACACTCACACACCGCCTAGTCGGCGTGTACGTGTGCCTACGAGGGTTGCAAGGGTCTGGAATTCTGCAATCCATTTCTCGATAATACAGAGATGTGAATTTTCAGTAATGGTTCGCACTAGATAAAAAGATCAACCTAAGATGCTGAATCTCTCAAAAATCCCTAAAAATTATTGTTTGCGAAATGTAACAAATAGTTTGACAAAGTACATTTAAACAATTGATTTTTTTCTAGTTTTTATCTCTAGATAGAAGTGAACGCATTCTAAATATTTTCGGAAAGAATTAGATTTCTATAACTCTAATGGTCGAAAGCAGCCTGTTGCGAATTAGCATCTTGCGCCGATGGTCCGCGCCGTGACATTGACACTGAAGGGTGTCATAAATTGGCCCTCCCACGACACTGTCTCGCCGAAAACAAAGAACTGTCCTGTAACCTCGGTGCAAAACACAGTTATTCTCTGAAATCTGAAACATGGTCGCTTCGAACAAATGTACGAATGCATAGTAAATATGATGCAAATTATACCATGTTTGGTGTCATTTTTATCAGAAAAATTCCACGAATGTGTTGAGAGAGGTTTATATAAATATAAATCAAATGATTTCCTTAGCTTTTGCATACACGTGACCGCCATTCGAGTTTCATTTCAGAGATATTAGCGAAAAACTGCAGAGGTAATGTGACAACGAGTCCGGCGTATAGCTACGCGCCCGTGGCAATGTATGTGTTAGCATGGCTGCATGTTAGAGCTTAGAAAAGGCAAGCGACCCGACGTTGTATTGCCAAAGGCAAGGGACTCTTTGTCCTGAAGGATCTGACCACGGAGTAGGGAAGGCTATGCCTTTTGGTAAGATGACTGTGATGAACCCCACGGCACTTACCCCAGAACCTTGAAACCAGAAACACCTAGTTTCTAACATATTTTTTTTATGTTTCACACATGTAATGGTTTATGGAATATGTAAAATTCAAATTGAAGAAGTGTTTTTGTAATGAACGCATACAAAAATTACCGAGAAGGTATGATGATTTGAAATCTGGTGTTATGTCCATTTCCTTTGCAACTTTATTTCTTCATTTAAGACCTTCATTTAAGACCTTTCAGATGCTTCGTGGCCAAATCGATGTGCATCTTTTGATTGTGCAATACTTTCCTGACGATGTTAATTATTGATAATATTTCGTACCAAATGATAACACTGGTAATAAATTCAAATTCATTTATCTTGCGCACTATAGACAAAATCTCAATTTTCAATTTATTGCCAGATGAGTTGTTCCCAATTTTGATAAAGGCGTTTCGAAATTGGCGAATTTGAAATCGAATAGCCTTTACACTATCAAAACGGCATTCCCATTTCTATTTTCTCATAATGGTTTAGGTGTAATGTCTTGAACTTGTTTTTTTAGAACATCGTGTAAATCTTTTGTATAACACCAAAAAAATGTAGTGCTTGATTGTAGTGGTTGATCATTTTGCTATATCTCCCAATAACAAATTCAAGTTGTGGCTACCGCATAGTAAGCGGCGAATATTCGCAGAATGTTGAGTTTTACATACTCACCAAGTTTCATCTCGATCGGCCACCGGTGCCTTTTGTAACTAAAGACCACCTGTTATCTAAATATTCTTTTAAAGTCCTTTTTTACAGTCCTTCACGAGATATTTCAATTTTTCAAGATAAACGAAACGCTCTGTATTTTGGATTTTAACCATTTAGCTGTTACGACCTCTTTGAAAAATGTGTACCTAAATTGAGTCGCAAAAACTAACAGCTGTTTGAATTATAGCAGTTTTGACGAGTATACTCGTCATGACACAAAATATTGCCATTTCTTCATAACGAGTATACTCGTCTGTTATACTTTAATTAGTTTCGGAGGCAGGTCTCTGGAAGTTGTGAATGCATTCGCTTGTATGGTTTAGCTTGCGACTCAATAGAGATTATTAGCGTACCATAACACTCCAGATGTGACACACAACATAGATAGGTATGCTGGGCGCTACGTCACCAACGCACTAAAGGACTGAAATGAAGGAAACACTTTTGTTTTTTCAATGATCGTCGCAAAAAATTGTTGTTCCTTGAATATGGAAGGTACCATGGTATTGAATTGTAAAAGAGTCTTAAACAGAGCTGCAATGCAGCCCATAAAAAATTAGTAGAATGGTGAAATAAAGAGTAAATTAGAATGTTTTCGAGTAAAATTATTTAAAAATAGTTCTAATGTATTTTTAAAGTCATCTAGTAAAAATCTTTATAATTAATAATAACAGTAGCTTAATATAAGAAAAAAATTTAAGATAGTGTTGATGACAATAGCTCATTATTAAATTAATATTCAGGATCGTCGCTTTTAAACTTCGATATGAGATCTGTATTTGTTCGAATTTTTCCGGATTTTCCATTTTTTACAACTAGAGTTTGCAACTACAAACTTGGAAAAAAATAAAATACGTATCATTACAATTAATATTATTCTTAATTTATATTAATTACAGATTTTGTACACGAGATTTACATGTTAGTTACATATTTCATATAAAACAATTAAGCTGTACGTTTTAATACTGGTTAAAAAAATAATGTGCGTTCAGTTTTATGCTAAAAGACGGACCGGTTCTGAGCCGTGCTAAAAACGGCGATGTCACGAAAGTGGGAACGCCGAAACCTTGGGCGTGAGCACTCTCCTATCCTTTCTGGCAGAGTTGGGCAGTATCCGATGAAAAGTTATTTGAATAGCTTTCAGATACAGATACTCTCTGTCTTTTGTTTTTATTCGAAGTCGGATGAATCGCGAGAAGTTATTTGTATCTTTATTCGTCGAGCGTCTGGTTTCGAGATTTGTATCCGACTGCCTCTCGGATGATTTTCTGGCTACGTTCAGGATTTATTCGGATGGTCGGATACAACGCCACCATTTATTCGACGGATTTATTTGAAGATACTCGGCTTCGAAAAGTATCTGAACGATTTTTGGCGCCGAATAAAAATTTATTCGAGAATTTATTCGAACGCAGATGTCGCGGCGAAATGTATCTGTAACTTTTATTCGTAACTGAAGCTCGATTTGGCCAGACGATTTATTTGAGAATTCTTCGTCACGATTTATTTGGCAGAGATGAACGTCAAATGTATCTTTTATTCGAAATTGTATTCGAAGTTCGAATAACTAATTTTTCTATCCTACGTTGCCAAGTCGTAATACGTAAATATGTACCACGGTATAGTGACTACCATTAACAATCGAAAAGTTTTTATCGTTTAAAGTTTAAACACTTGTTTAAACAAATAAATTTTTATTATTTAAACAATTGTTTAAACAAATAAATTTTTATTATTTAAACAATTGTTTAAACAAATAAATTTTTATTAGTGAAACAGATGTTTACACCAGTACATTTTTATTACTTAAGCGATTGTTTACAGAAATAAATTTTTATTATTTACACAATTGTTTAAACAAATAAATTTTTATGGCCCACGGACGACAAATGAAAATCGTGAAAAGTATCTGACGGATGACTGTGGTGAATATGTATCCGAGAGAAACGAGTTCGAATAAAAGATAGCTTTCATTTGTTTCTATTCGAAATTTTAAAATAAATTTTTGCCCAACTCTGCTTTCTGGTCATAACATCAGATATGTAGATAACTCGTCAATCATTTGTATTTGACACGTTTGATCATTTTTGTGGATCTAGTGCCAACATTTATTGTTCGTCAGCGTAGAGGGCGTAAGAAAACCAGTTGTTTACATGTGAGACACGAAACCCCATATGGTGATTGGTCTACTCCTATACCTCGTCTGTGGTGATAGGTCTATCCTTATAACTCGTCTATATATCAGTGGCTTATATACATCACTAAAATACAAACCTACATACGTGGTATACATAAGCCCGTATATATTCATAAGTAAAGTGCGCATGATATATGATGTGGTATTGATTCTGTCAAAAAGCGTAAGATCACCTGTGAAACATACCGAAATATTGTTTATGAAACCGTAATTAAGCTAAAATTTTAGTTGTATCTGATTACAACTCTCTATTGAAAACGTTTTTCTATCGAAAATCTTAAATCATGGTTTATGTATCGAAAGGTAAAACTTTTAACCTCAATGTCCATATACACGTAACGAATATTTCATATAATGTTTGCTTACGTACATTTATCCTTAAATAATTTGTAGATGGAGAAGTTTTACAAAGTACACCATTGATGAAGAAAGTATTGAGTTTCTTCACTGGAATAATTTATATGATTATTCTATTGTGAGTAATTATTTTTATTCTTATATGTTTATTGTGTGTATTATAATTTTAAAGGTACAAATAATACTAAATAAGTGTATTTATTACAGTTTCAAAACAATGGTTAACCCTGATTTGAATAAATATGGAAGTGATTATTCACGGAATTACAGACCTGGATCTGGGTAAGAGTTTTTATAATTTGCCTCTAGAACTTACAACAGAACTATACCATATATTCTGTTTTTTAAAAGAAAAAACCTGAAATAAAGTTAATGACATCTAATTGTCATGATAAAATCTACCTTGCTCCATTTGCATGACATGTCGTTAAGGCGAGTAGAGTAGATAACTATCTACTTTTTTCGAAAAACAGATTATAGTTTAAATAACATTAACCATTTCCTTCCATATTTTTATGATGCACCTTTGATAAAATTAATATTAAGGGTATGTGTATTATATATAGGCCACAGCCACCATCATCACGTAGATTAGGAAGACCTAACACAGGAGGTAGCATGCCCATTCCATTCGGTGGATGCAGGAGTTGCGCAGGATAAGATATGTGCTATAGAACTATTTACAATGCAAGCATTGATTTATTTACACATTTGTATATGCATTATGATTATTGTTCTAATTACTTGTTAAAAATATCATTTTCCAGACAGGTCTATGTAATAAATAAATAAATCATACATTTTCGAAGAACAATTTTATTGAACAGATTAATTGATTTTTACATTAAAAATATTACAAATTACACACAGGCTAGAAAAAGAAGTAAGTATATTGTAGCAAATGAACACGTATGTACATACATGTTTACATAAATTAACAAAAACATGATTATTATATTAAATTTCATATAACAGCAACAATATGTAATTATAATAGCTGCCATGCATGCACGGCTCTAGATGTTTCAATATACAAAGCAATTATTTTATTATGACTACTTAAGTTTTGTAATAAGTCCAGTGGCAATAGTTGTTCCTTCTACGCGTAACATTACTCTACCCAGCTGCTTGATATCTTTATATAATTCTACGCAGACCGGATTTTGCGTTGTAATTTCGATGATAGCACTTGAATTTTTTGGTAAACAACGAGGTTTCTTTTTTGTGATTTCACCAGTAGTTCTATGCAGTTGAGCCACTAACTTTGTAATCACAGCTGGTTGCACTAACGATTGTTGATGCATCACCACTGGAAGACCTTTTACGATTGGGATCTTAACTGCAAATATCACAACATGCGCCTGGAAACACGTTGTTACGGGGACATGATTCTGTGGATTACAAAGAATATCTCCAATTCCAACATTTTGTTGTTCCAGACCCGATAACGTTAAAACAACATGATCTCCAGCAAATACGTTTGATGTGGATTCTTCATCAACTTGTAAACCTGGAATTTAAGTTAATAATTTTGATATAGTTGACAAGTATAGAAAAAAAATTAATTACATTATTCAATAAGACACTCCTACAAATTCGCACTTTTCATTATATGTTCTAATATTTAATTAGTGATTCTTAATTATTATTATATAAATTTTTGCATGCTGCGTATGAATCTATAAACGATTTTTCTTCATCAACATTTCTGAGAAATGTAATTTTCAATTTCAACAGTTTGTTGTAGATATTTTATTGGAAAAGGTAAACAAAATTGTTTCTTGTAAAACACAATTCTATAAACGCTTCTATCTAAATGAACTGAAATATATTCTTATAAAATTGTAAGCATTTAAACACATCTATACAAAACAGCAGTCAGGTATCTTTTTTCTTTTTTATGTAACTTGCATGCTTATAACCTGCTTGCTTGTTTACTTGCATTTATAAGAATTACCAGGTGAATAATAGAACACAGAATATAGAAGAAATTAAAATTTGATAGGCAGCGTTAACATACCTTTGACCACTGCCATTTCGTTTCCTGGAAGCACTAAAATTTTGTCACCTATAGACACCATACCTGTTTCTACATGCCCAGAAACACAGAATCCAGATCCAGTACCTTTAAATATATCATTAACCGATAACCGGAATGGCTTACTTATTGGACGTTCAGGACATTTGAAATTGTCAATAACACTGATTAATGTAGGTCCCTGATACCTGTATAAGAAAAAGATATTAATTTATCTATTCTTTTTAATAGCTTAAACTTTGTCAGAAATAAACATACCAATTAGATAAAGCTTCCTTAGGTTTTGTTATAATATTTTCACCAGACAATCCACTGCATGGAACAAAGACTACATTATCTTTAAATCCAGCTTGCTTCAAGAATATGTTCATTTTATCAACTATTTCATTAAATCTTTCTTGCGACCAATTTACTGTGTCTAATTTGTTTACCACTACCGCCAACTGTGATACACCTAAACAGATCAGTTGTTCATAGATATATAGAACCCAGAATTGGGAGTTCGTTCATTAGTTATTCGCAAATAATGAATAAATCGATTTACAATGTATTCTCGATATATGTCGCCGAAGCCTGGATGATAAATATCGTGGAATTATCCCACACACAAGTAAATGTCATCAGAATTACATCATACTTGGTATCATTTTCATTAGAAAAATCTCACGAATATGTTGGTAGAAGTCCCATAAAAAGATAATAAAAAATAAAGAAATTTTGTTATTGGATTAGTAATGGTCTCCTCATTTCATACCGATATACTCGATCTGTGTTGTGTTTACAGTCCTCGGTGACCGAGGCCACTCGAGCTTCGTTGTCTTTTTCTTCGTTCGACACAGCATCAAAGAATAGTAAATAGGATCTCGTGGACAGTATTTGTCGTTGTGACTTTGACATATCAAATATAGGACAAATATGTTTACACTTCTCGACGGCGAGCATCACTGTCCTTTTCTACGTTTGGCGGAGATCAAAGAATAGTGACAAGGAATAGTATTCTATTCAAGGAATAGAATTCTCGCTGAGCGTCCCGTTTGAAATACACAGGGCACGTTGGAAACCTAAGAGTCATCCCGCGTGAAAACCATAAGAAACCTATGGCATACCAAAATGACTGGCATTCAAACGGAGAGAATATCCGTCTCCGATATAATGTTGCACGTAGAAGCGGACAGTGAAACTCGAGAACCCTCGTCGCCGAGGAATGGGCCACACATTGTCGGCTATATCAGAAGACCACTACTAATCCAATTACAAAATTGTAATCCAATTACAATTCTTTATTTTTCGTTATTTTTTAAATGAAACTTTTACCAACATATTCGTGGCATTTTTCTGATTAAAATGAAACCAAACATAATATAATTCTGATGATTTTTACTTGTGTAACAAGCGATAAAAATTTCGAATACAGAGAAGGACAGCGTATGGGAAGGAAAGAGCCGCGACGAGTCGCGGCCGCCGGCACAAAGCCCGCGTGAGCGAAGGCCTTTAAATGAAAAATTCAACTTCTTTATTATTAATTATTTTTTTATGAGACTTTCACCAATATATTTGTGGCATTATTCTGATTAAAATGATATCAAACGCGTTATAATTCGGATCACATTTACACTAATTTTCCGTTAATGTAATTGTTATGGGAAGTAACTCCATCGTTCATTGTACACGTAAATATCATCGGTATTATATCATATTTGGTTTCATTTCAATCAGAAAAATGCCACGAATATGTTGGTAAAAATTTCATTAAAAAATAACGAAAAATAAAGAAGTTTTGTAATTGGATTAGTAGTGATCTTCTGGTCTTACACCGATATAGCTGACAATGTGTGGCCGCGACGGCTCTCGAGATTCGGCCACTCACCGCGGTGGTATGAGGTGTTCCACTGACTTGGAAACGTGAGATTGGCACTGATGTACAACGATAATTTACTTTACTCCTGGAGGATAAACGACATCAAGACCCTTGTTGCTGACAAGTATTGAGAATTCACTGTATTCGTTATCCTTCTATTATAATATAATATAATATACACAAATAACAGTTGAAGAACTGCGGTCGAATAACGAATAAAATTTCAATAATGTTCAATTACGATAGAACCTAAGTGTAGAGAATATAAATATGGAAATAAATTATGATACCTAGTGAACGTAATAATAAAGCATGCTCCCTAGTTTGACCTCCACTATCGAAACCAGTTTCGAATTCTCCTCTTGTAGCATCTACTACCAATAAAGCTACATCTGCTTGAGTAGCACCAATAATCATATTTGGTATAAAATCTTTATGCCCAGGTGCATCTAACAAAGTAACAGACTTTGTTTCTGTCTCAAATTTAGAATGACCAATATCCATTGTTATTCCACGTTCTCTAAAAAATACGTACATAATAAATCAGTATACGACATAATTTAAAGGTTAATCTCGTTATTATAGAAATTATAATCACCGTTCTTCTCCCGTTTCATCTAATACCCATGCATAAGCAAATGACTGTTTTCCTATCTTCTTGCTTTCTTGCTGATACTTGTGAATTAACCTTGATGGGACTTGTCCTAAGTCGCATAAAAGTCGTCCTAGTAATGTACTTTTACCTGCATCTACGTGTCCAACAACTACTAGATGTAGTTGTTCTTTACTGTCACCTCTTTTACTTTGATATACTTTTAAAGCGTCAACCTTTTCTTCGCTGGTTTTCGCTTTAGAATCCAAATCAGATGCTACATGTCCTAATATGGGAGAATGACTACGTGGACTATTTGAACTTGAAGAAATTACTTTCTTCTCCTTTGGTGTATACTCTTTCCTCCTAATTTCCGGACTGTTATCGGCAAACGGGCTTTGAGAACGAGGACTGTCAATCCGAGTATTTAAATGATCTGTATTTTCTGATCCGCTTAAATCGAAGCCCTTTACCACAGGTCGTTTTCCAGCGGGGATAATTTTCACATTGGAAGGAGTTGTAGCTCGCGGTGTAGATTTGGCTGGTAATTTTTTACCTTTCATAAAATTTATTGTAATTGCCTCATTGTCATAAAATTAAATGTAAGAAAAATATGTGTAAGGATTCATATGAAATTACATGTTAAAATATATGTAAAATATATACTTAAAGTAATCATTTAATAAAGATTCCATTTTAAAACTTTCAAAACTATATTTTCGTAAAATTAATGTTTAATAGTAAATATAATTACATAAGTCATTTATTAATTAATTATTTAAGCCTGTTCCGATGCTTTCGTAGAGTTGCAACTTATGTGTTTCTATAAGCCCACTTGATGTATATAATTTACAATTGCATTTGTAGAACCTACATTCCCAAAAACTATATTCCACTGTCGCATTTCATATCATGATAATTTTCCACCTAATTTAATCCTTCTACAGTCAACCTTTTTCATAACTATACAATTGACAATGTTTGAATCAATCTCTTTATTTTGATTTTGTCTATCTCTTTAAACATACTTTTCAAGGTACTTCTTTCTTGTAGACCCATTCATCTTTTTCTTGTATAATAATTATACAATACTCAATAATAATACAACAGCTATTCATTTCACTTAATTGTCAAAAAATTAGCAATTAAATGAAGATTTTGATATTCTATGTCAAAATAGTGGTTATATACATGAAGTATAACAACAGATGGGACATATTTTAATAATTAAAAATTCAATGTGATAATAAAAAATTGTTTTTTCCATGAAACGCCACAGTTAGATCGTTATTTTTAAATAACATCACATATTTTGGACTTTACGAAGTTGTAGGTGACAAAATGTATATTGATCAAAGGACATTACTATGTAGAATTATTTTATTTCAATCAAATAACGTATTCAAATTTTTATTCTACAATTCTACAATCATCAATTTTCATTATATAATTTTCAAAGTTTGTCCCATCTGTAGCTAAGCTCGATATTAATAAATTCGTTAATTACGACTGTATGGAACTGAAAAATTGAATCGTTTTACGGTATGGCGCTGTTCGGGTGATTTAAGAATAGGTTTTCTTGATTTCCACGTTCTGCATAATGTTCTACCAAATAATGAAACACTTCTTTTTGTGTACGTAAGCCTAGTATTTTCTAAACAACTTAAATTTAAAGTTGTAGGAAGAAGTACATATGGAATTTCAGTATTTTTACTGTAAGTATGTAATTTCGAATGAGGGAGGACAGTGTCAACATTTTCCGAAATTTTTGGCTTTATGAGATTACATTCTTTTGAAACTGAAGATGTTGCTTCTTTCAAAGCCGAACTCAAATCTACCAACCAAATATCGGGTGATGGCGTTCGAGTATCACTCACATTTATCAATAAATCTTTTTCTGTCTCTAAATTATATAATTTATTGTAATTATTGCTGTGGTCTTTTGAAAAAGCAAGTACATCAGATATGCTCCTTTCAAGCAAATCCATAGAATGTTCTTGCTTTTTATCATTCATTAAATCTGATTCTACATTTGCATTTACTGGAACAGCAGGTAAATCTAATTTTATACTATTGAAATTGTTACTTTTGTCCTTTTTAATTGATAATTTAGGTATCACAAAATTTGTACTAGACAATATTTTTTCATTAGAATTTGTGTTGTCACAAATGTTATTCGACTTTTGTAAATGGTGCGCTGTTAAATCTGCTAAAGAATTAAATAATACTGTATTCGAATTAGATTGACACTCCTTTGTAGTATGCGACGATAATTTAGTATGATTTGTTATTAAATCAGATAAAGAAGAAAATGTTAATGGAGAATCATTAAGATTCAAATTCTTCAAACTTTGTAAACTATGTGTAATAGTTGCATTTGCGGTAGTATTCTCAATATTATTTTGCTTTTGGAATGAAAATTTAGGTATATTGAATGAACTAGATGGCAGATTAACAGATGTAGCATCTTACCTTACCGATTGATTTAAAAGCAGCACATAAAACAGAAAAAAATACAGGTCAAGAAACAAAAATATTGTTGTTTATCATTGTACAATAACTTTAGGCATTATATTATATTATTGATTTCATATTTTGAACTATTAAATAATACGAATACATAACATACCTGGGTAATGTTCTGCAGTATCCTTAGCAATTACAGATTGTTCTAAAAATTTAATAATGCAATGTAATGTTGAGTTATTTAAATAAGACAGTTATATGTATAATTTACATACGTTTAACAGTTTTTGGAGAAGATTCTTTTAAAATGGAATCCAATGCTGTCTCCGCATCAAAATTTGTTTGAATGATTGTTTTCTTTATCTTGGAATCAGGTACTGTATCACCTATAATATTCTTAATAGATTCCATACAAGAAACTAGCTTAGCTTTGTCTAATTCTGTAAGAACTATATCTTTTTCACTAGAATGCGCTGTTTCTTCATCATCTTCCACTATGTCTGGTTCCATAATAAAAGATGCAATATTCTGTTGTTTGCTCCGATCAAATAAAAATTGTTCCGCTGTAATTGATATTGTAAGATGTTTGGAAACATTCATGAATGACAATTAGATATAATATTTCAAAATAACGGTCTCAAACATAACTAATCAATACAGTACATAAGCATATGCATTGAAGAGATTGCATGCCAAAAATTACTATTACAAAAATTGAAATAACCTATGTATTAAACAAAACCCACCACTGGGAGAAACGCAGTAGTCATCTTCGACAGAATGTCCATAAACATCATCGTAGCCTTCATATTCTGTGAAAAGAAATACGTAATTTTAGAAAAAAAAAATATAAAGTCAAATGAAATAAAGATTTAGGTTATATGTACCTTCCGAATAATTCATACACCGTACGTCTCGATGACGGGACATAGTTCAAACTTGTGTAAAATCCAGCAAGAAAGGTATATGTACTTCCAGTTTAGTTTCTTTTTACAATTTATTACGTATAACCTCTCATGTTATAGCAAGGATGAACTCCGAACAAATACGTTAGCAATCACCAATTGTCAAAATTATCAACGATTTTTTTATTCACCCAAATAAATAGTCTAGTCCTAGTCTTACCTCTTCACAAGAGCGAAAAGGATATTGGGATATACTGTTCTCTATGTCACAAACAAGCATAGACGCATATTATAGATTGCAGCGCAGCGCACTCAATCGTCGATGGCGCTGCGGACGAAATTTTATAAACTATTGTTGAGTGACCACGCAACATAGAGAGTATAAGCAGAGAGAAATGAGAGTGCTCAAGCTCTGGGTTTCGGCGTTCCCACTTTCGAGGCATCGCCGCTTTACCATGGCACACAACCGGGCCGTCTTTTAGCATAAAACCGAACGCACATTATTTTTTAAACCAGGTCTAGAACGTACAGCTTAATTGTTTCACATGAAATATGTAACTAACATGTAAATCTTGTGTACAAAATCTCCAATTAATATAAATTAAGAATAATATTAATTTTAATGATACGTATTGTATTTTTTTCCAAGTTTGTAGTTGCAAACTCTAGTTGCAAAAAATGGAAAATCTGGAAAAATTCGAACAAATACAGATCTCATACCGAAGTTTAAAAGCGACCATCCTGAATATTAATTTTATTATGAACTATTGTAATCAACACTATCTTAAATTTTTCATATATTTAGCTAGTGTTATTATTAATTAAAAAAAATTTTCTTTCGTGACTAAATATTTTTCCTACCTCAACACCATAAGATTTTTACTAAATGACTTTAAAAACATATTAGAACTATTTTTAAATAATTTTACTCGAAAACATTCTAGTATACTCTTTATTTCACCGTTCTACTCATTTTTATGGGCTGCATTGCAACTCTGTTTAACACTCTTTTACAACTCAATACCATAGTACCATCCACATTTAAAGTAGAACAATTTTTGCGACAATCATTGAAAAAACAAAAATGTTTCCACATTCCAGTCCTTTACCTGTGTTCTGTGTCACATCTGAAGTTTTATGGTACGCTAACAATTGCTAATGAGTCGCAAGTCAGACCGTACAAGCGAATGCATCCACAACTTCCAGAGACCAGCCTCCCAAACTAATTAAAGGAAGGCTGAACATGCAATGTGCACTAAACTCAAAAGAAGCGGATTCCAGTCGCTCGTGTCATAAACCGCATTCGATACTTCATCGAAAGGGTGATCTTATATATTTCTGTAACAATTCCAAGTGACAGATCCTTCCACCCTTCCCTTTCTATTTGTTCATGATACAATCTTTGTAATAATTAAATTAAATTAAATATTAAGTAAATCTTTCACGCTGCTAGCGGCCCTGACAGATTGGGTATTATTTGGGATAAAAAATTATTTAAATAAAAATTCGAATAAAAGATACTTTATCTTTATTTGTAATATGAAGCTTCGAGTAAAAAAAAGCATCTTTATTGGACGAGTATCGAATAAATAATTTTATTAGATGAGAATTTATCCGATGAATAAAAATACTTTCTTATATTCGAAGCTTCAAATTACATTTTAATTTTTTATCTGTACTCTTATTCGGAGGCTACGACTAATTCTTCCGAAGTTCGAATAATTTTCGTCAGCTCGAATACGCGGCTTCGAGCCCCGTCGGCTCAGACCCAGAAGCTCGTGCAACATCGGTCGCCCAGCGGTGCAATAAACGGCAGCCGCGCGATCCGAGGCGAGAACAAGTATATCGGTGTGAAACTACTACCAATCAAATTACAAAACTTCTTTATTTTTCATTATTCTTTTATAGCACTTCCATCAACCTATTTGTGGAGTTTTTCTGATTAAAATGACACTAATCACGATATAATTTGGTCTGTATTGCTATTCAAACGCTTCGAATACTTTTGCCAGCTGTAAACTGTTAAAATGTTTGTACAATTTGATTGTGTGGAGTTATGCGTATAAACAAAAATATTTACTTTGATTGTAATTTAACTTACTTTAAAAATTAACTTATCTTATTTAAATTGAAATGTAGGGAATTTAATATTATATTTTTCTAGAATTCTGTAGACATCGTGTCTGGGTCTGTGTTACAATCGAGGGGGACACTGTCATGTTTTAGTTATTTATTGGTATGCTTGGCCCTAAGAATTCATTACGGGCTTGGGTACGGGTCTAGAAACCGGAAGACAGACTAGCCGTACTCCACTCAATGACAATTGACACATCGCAGGCAGACATTCAGGAGAAAGGCGATACAAGTTTCGGGGAAGGATCCTTGAACAAGGGATTTTTGTGCAGTATCCTGCAAGGCTTACGTGAGAAAATGAATTCACGGAGTCAGTAGGCGTTGCACAATTTACGTAAGGTTAATGATAGTTCAGTAAGTTAAATAACACGATATTAACCCTCTTAGTGCCGGAGGCCGATATATCGGCTCTTGCTGCACTGGCGAGAAGTGCCAGAGCCGATATATCGGCTCGCGCCTTGTAGCGCTTTACTAATAACTGATTAGCTGATAATTATCAATGAATATAGAAACTAGTGTCATTGTTTTGTTCTCTATTTCGTCCTTAATATACTGCTTTTTGAATCATGTAAATATTGTTTCTTGTTTGGTTTTTATGAGCATTTTCCCAAACCCTTGTAAAACCGTGAAATTCGGCCGGTTATTCTCGCATAGGCACCTCTTTTTCGCCCGGCACTAAAAGGGTTAAGCAAGTCATATAGCGGTTTATAATAACATCACCCTCCAAAAAATTATGATTTACCATATTTATATACCTTCTACGTGTATGTAACTCCGTAAGGGTATATTAATGATATTATCGAATCATATGTAAGTTCATTCGAAACAAATTCGTTAGAATGCCGGGAATATTGTCTTTTAAGTTTTTCACGTGAAACGTGCATTATTTCAAATATTTATACAAATAAAGATTATGCACATACTTGCCGAATATACCTAATGCAGTTATTAAAAAAATCAAATATATTAAAAATCGCGTTATAAGTTATAAATGAAATACTATTATTACCATTATATATTTCAAAAAGAACGCAGAGTTGAATCTTGGGTATTGCGATAACTCGCTCGCCCGAACTTGTCCGATTTTTTTCGAACGCGCTCGATGAGCGGTTCCCTCGGGACACCGACCTCGAGCGGGGCACGAAGACTCCGAAAGCTGTGGGCGGACCGAGCCTGGGCTCGGGAAGCCCAATCCGAAGGCTCCAGGGATGGGGACACCGGGCGGGTCCCACCGCCCGGGGTATTGTAACGTAGGGAATGGGGGAGGCTAACACCCTCCACCGGGGTATGATGTTAGCTGCGAGATGTCCTGTTGAGTACTCGCGTGATCCAGGCACCTCCTCTTTAGCTTAAATGGGCGTGAGGTTTTAGTGGGTAGTCTCCGAGGTTAACCCCCCGGAGATAGTCCCAAATAACCCCGGCTTCCCCCAGAGATTTCCTCACGAAAAAAGGGGTTAAATTGGGTGGGGTCCTAGGATCCGTGGCCTCTACAGTGGGAGTGTCTATTCCACTGTCGAGGCAATCTCTCTATTTGAAGGATGTCACAGGTCTAAAGTCCTCTCGCTCCACCTCCTCGTGAAGAACACACACAGTTGTGTGTTGCTAACGGAGCGAGGTGAATTCCGCGGGAAGTAGTCCCAAAGATGTGTGAGGCGATGCCGGCGGGATCTTCGCTCACACGGATGGGTGAAAACCGTGGGCTTTTCATGTGTCCTGAGTAACCGATGGTGAGGTTTTACCGGAACGGGGCTTGCCTTAATCGGCCGGTCTGCGAGGACGATAAACCTCTATAAAAAGTCTATCCCTCGAGATGCCTGCCGACCTCCCGTTACCGATACCCCCTATACAGAGGGTATCGAGTGAGGCACCCCCCGAAATGGAGGCGTAGTAACCAGGCCAAATGAAAACCATGGAACAAACAAACACAGAGCCTCGGACAGATTTTGTGGAGGTTGAGGAGGGGACAACGCGCCCGGAAGCGGTCGAGAAGGGAGTGGTGGTGGATGCAGTACCACAGGTTATGGGGCCCCCGGCCCCAGTTGACGGAGGCCGGCTCAAGCCGACCTGGGAATGGCCGAGTCTCGGGCATCTCGGTCGCCTCCTCTAGTGGCACCGGTAGGAAGCGCCGATGGTCCTCGAACAGACCCTTGCTGAACCCGTCAATCGACAAGTGGGGGCGTAAAGAGGATGACCCACAGTCAGAGGTAAGGAGCCTGCTCCCGGGGGAGTTGACTGCTCACATTGTAGAGCGGTCCCGTAAGGTCCGAGAGGTGTGGGAACCTTAAGGGCACTTACGTCAAGGTGTTCCGTGACTTCTCCGATGTCATCAAGGCGGCGGTGAAGGAAATAGACCGCAGGGGCTTCCAGAGCTCCGGCCCCATCTCCCCGGACCCCACAATCTCTCTGCAGCAGAAGAGAATCGCAGACCTCGAGAGGTAGTTGCGGAAGACCCGCGACACTCTTGTTGCCATCAGAGAAGGAGATGATGGCAACAAAGCGGTTGCACGATGCTCCCCTCTGCCGGACAACCCCGCCCCGACGCCAGCGGGGACCTCGGGACGCCTCATGTTGGGGAGGCGGCAGCGGCTATGATGGCCCAGATGCGGGCCCTCATGGAGGCGGGCCTGAGCTCCCTCCGCGAAGGGATGCGGAGGGAGGTGCGTCGCGCGGCCGGGCACGTCCCCCGTTGCAATCACGCCGTCGACACCGGCCCTGCCTCGGTGCTGGGAGAGGCCGGCAAGAAGAAAAAGAAGAAGGATGAGAATGCAGTGGGGCGGGGGGAACGCTACTGCGATCCCTTCTGCCCTGCCGATGGTCCCCCGCCCGGCTCCGCTCCCTGCGCCAACACCAGGTACCCCTGATGAGGAAACCACGGTACAGGGCTTGGGTATGCGGGCAAAGGCCGGGGGCAAGGCTAAGACAGCCGCGCTTAAGGCCTCGGCAAGCGCCACTAAAGGCGGGAAAGTTGCTGGCCCCACCCCGAAGGGCGGAAAGGCTGCGGCGAAAGTGAAGACCCCTCCCCGCGCGACGGCGGTCAAGAGGGCACGCCAGGGCATTGACCTCGACGCCCTTGGCATAGAGGCCCTACGGTGGAAGAGGGCGATATCCTGGGATCTCATCATCGAGCTCCCCGGTGCCGATTGGGGCCCCAAGGCCAATGCCCTGGCGGCCAAAATGACCACCGTCCTACGGGGCATGGGGGCCAAAGTCGCCCCCAAGAGACGGTCCATCAAGCCAGATCGCCTCGGTCTTTGCGGCGATTCGCCCGATCACGCAGTCCAGGGCAGCCTCTGCCAGGTGCCTGGTTCTCCTCCAATCCTCCCCCACGGCGTAAACCAGGGTGTCCGGGGGGAGGACCCCTGCGGAACCCCGCGGCGCATCTCCCTCGTATGCACGGTTTTGTACCGGCCGGTAAAAACCACCTTTCTGCCGCGAAGGTAGTCCCGGACCACCTCCCGGAGATAGAGGGGCACCTGGAAGTATTCCATCGCCTCCTCTATCTCCTTCCAGGGCAGGAAGTTGAACGCATTGAATATGTCCAACGACATGGCGATCAACACCCTGCCCCGAGCGACAGCCCGTTCTCGGAGGAGGCGCAGACGCTCGAGAGCGTCTATGGTCGAACGCCCCCTCCGGAACCCAAACTGGCTGTCGCTCAGGTCGGGACCACCTCGCGACAGATGCTTAACGAGGCGGGCAGCAATGATTCTTTCGAACAGCTTGCCCGCCTCGTTGAGTAAACATACCGGCCGGTATGCAGATGGAGACTCTGCGGGTTTCCCCTCTTTATGGAGGAGAACCAGGCACGAATTTTTCCATACTGTGGGGAAGACTCCCCGGCGCAGGCTCGCGTCCATGACGCTCCTGACCGCCGGGGCGAGGACCTCCAAGGCCAAGGCCATTACACCACCGGGAACCCCATCGGGGCCGGGGGCCTTCTTGCCCCCAGCCCGGAGCTCCCGGACGGCCCGGTCGAACTCCCACTTAGTGACCCGGAGCTCGTCCGACCATTCAATGGTCGGCTCCGGGGCGCGTTCCCTCGTCTCCCCCTCCCCTTTACTGGGGGGAAAGAGGGTAGCCACAACGCGCCCCAAGAGTTCCAGGTCTAACCTCTCTGTGACCGGGGACGCCCAGGGGCGGAGCTTCCCAAGCACCACCTTGTATGGGCGCCCCCATGGGTCG
>CM052140.1:841369-878864 GCA_028454255.1 Halictus ligatus | reverse complement strand
CAAGAAGGCTCCCGGCCCTGATGGGGTTCCCGGAGGTGTGACGGCCTTGGCCTTAAAGGTCCTTGCCCCGACGTTCAGGAACGTCATGGACGCGAGCCTGCGCCGGGGAGTCTTCTCCAAAATTTGGAAAAATGCGTGCCTGGTTCTTCTCCACAAGGAGGGAAAACCCGAGAGTCTCCATTTGCAGAGCGGCCGGTATGTTTGCTCGACGAGGCGGGCAAGCTATTCGAAAGAATTATTGTTGGATGCGTGGTCGGGCGAATCCGGAGAATGGGGCTCACTGTGGCTGCCGCAAAGGCCGAGGCAATATGGATGTATGGCTCGAGCATAGTCATACCTGGATACTTGGGCCTGGTTATAGACGGCCATTTCGTGGAGCACTTCAATCTTCTCGACCCCCGGTTAGAGAGGACGGCAGTTGCCTTTGCGCGGCTGCTGCCCAATATCGGGGGCCTCAGTTGAAAGTCCGCCGCCTCTATATGGAGGTGGTGTGGTCTATTTCCCTTTAGGGGGCCCCTGTGTGGCACCGCTCGCTCAGGGTGAGCCTTGCGAGCCATACGTGGGTACCGCACCATCTCTATCGAGCTGGCGGGTCTCCTCGCCGTGGTTCCTCATTCCATTTGGTGGCGGCACAGCGGGCGAAGTTATACCAAATCGCTCGCTCGTTCTGCCACCCGCCGGGAATGGATCTCACGTGCGGGGTGGTGGAGGAGCTCGAGGCTCGTATATGCCAGGCCCGGGCGAACGTGTTCACAGAGTAGGGGGACTATTGGCCCCTTCGGCACGTCCGACCGTCCAAGCCCTCCTGCCCATATTCGATACATGGTGCAGGAGGTGGGAAAGGTTAACGTTCCGCCTCTCCGGCCATGGTTGCTTCGGGGAGTACCTTAATAGGATGGGACGGGACCCGACCGCACAATGCCACCACTGCGGCGAAGATTTTGACACGGCGCGACATACCTTAGAGGAGTGCCCGACCTAGGCCGAGCCTCGCCGTGTTCTGAGAGCCACAGTGGGCGGGTGCGACCTCTCGCTTACAGCCGTGACCGACCACATGGCCTGCGGCGAGGGTTCGTGGATGGCGGTGGCCTCCTTTTGCGAGGTCGTGATGACGCAGAAGGAGGCCGCCGAGCGGACCAGGGAGAGAGACCCGGGATCGGCTAGAAAGGTGTGGGCGCGGGACGATATTTAGTGGTACATCTTGTACAAGTATTTGTGGCTCATTTTGCAAGATTGCAAAATTTTCTCCATTTAAAATACCGTTTATGAAACAATTTAAATAAGAGCGAAAGTATTTACAGGGTCAATCGGTGGCTTTTTGGTCGGTATATAGTGTCTTATCGGTTTGAGTCATTCTGGTCGTTACATGTACGTTTTTCCACGTAACAAGTGCTGAATAATTGTGCGCACGTCTGAGATCCTGATACTTTCCGGGTAAATCGGGCGAGTCGGTTAGAGACGGGACAGTTCGGTTCGGAACCCGAACGATTTGGGCAGGGCATTTTAGTTCGGGACCCGAACGATTTCGGATAAAATCGGGCACATATAGTGACTCCCAAAAATATTGGGACACTAGCTACAACTAACTTTATGACTTGATAATTCGTTTGTTGATAAAGCAATCGTCCTAGGAATTGTTTCTAGCAATAAAACATCTATTAATGTTGATAAACATAAATAATTGATTTGAAAAATATACATACAGAACAAAAAAAAATGAAAAAGCAATACAATGTTATGTATTTTACATAATAAAAATTAGTAAAATAAGTAATGTACCATTTGTGGCTCACAAAAATTTTTTCTTCAACAAATACCGTCTATTCTACCGAATCTCCCGATAAGGAAGGAATTCTTAGAGCATCTCTCGACCACCTCGCGAATTAACGAAATTCAGTTGATCTCCCTAAATATCTCGCGAGGAAAATTTGTTTAATACTTCGTGGCATAACCATTTTGTTTAAGAACATGTCTACTCGACTACTCAGTTGCAAGTCTTTGTTTTAATTCTGCTATCGATGTAATTGGGGGTTTTCAAATTTTTCTATCCAATTCATCCCATATATTCTTGGTAGGATTAAGGTCCGGTGATTGGCGCGGCGAAGGGTCGTTGTCTTGGTAAAACTTAAAATTATTATTAAGCCCCAGTTTTTCCCCATTTTTTACTTTGAACTAAATTATTTTTGAGTACATTTAAATAACGATTTTTGTCCATGATACCGTCTGTGGCGGCCCGTGCAAAGAGCACGCCGACGAACTGCCAACATACATTGTAGACGCAGCGGCAACCGTCCTCAGAGAGCCGCAGAGAAACACGCGAAGATCGGTTCCGAGGGTGGTCGTCGTTTGTTAAATAATCGACTGACGAGAATAAGAATTGGTCAGTCGAATGTATGCGATCATTCATTCGCTCGCGAGCATTGGTCCAGGGCGGTCGACGATCCGCCGACAAATAAACCGAATACGAGCGAACAACGTCTCAATTATTACACCTGTCATCCACACCGTCAATAAATACTAGGTTACCGACTCCATATGACGAAATGCAACCCCAGACCATTATGCTGTCCCCGGCGTGTTTCACTGTACCTCTTGTATTTTCAAAATTAAACTCTTTATTCGCTTTCCGCCACACCATAGTTCTTCCGTCGGAATCGTACAGATTGAATTTGCTTTCATCAGCAAATATGATATCCTTCCATTATGTCTCATCCTTAGAAATTAGCTCTCTTGCAAGGGTATCTCGTTTATTCCTATACTTTTCGTTGATAAATGGTTTCTTTCTAGCTACTGTTCCATTGTAACCAGCTTACCTCAGCATTCTCCGAACTGTTTCTCCTAATAGCTCACTAACTAATTTTAGAGCACTTAAGCGCGGATTTTTTTTTCACTTCCCGAATAATGTTGCTTTTCGCCCTCGTACATAAGAGACTTGGTCTTCCAGTTTGCGGAATAAAATCAATGCGATCCTCAATATACAATCGTCGACAGATATCTGCAACAGTACTTTTACATATACGAAGTATTGCACTAATTTCGCGATAGGTTTTTCCTTTTTCTCGTTGAAAAATTACAAGCTGACGCACATCGAAACTCGTATTCTTTCCTTTACGGCCCATTTTGATTGAATTCACGTTTACTATTGACAGTAGTGAGGTGACATGGACATCTAATGGTCCACGAGATTCTGTTTGTAAACAAACGTTTTCTTGGAATATCGCGTTCCCAGAAGGCGATTTCCAGAGAAATGTAATACGTGTCGGAATAGTTTTGTGAGCCACAAATGGTCCATTATTTCGTTTAATAATTTTTATTATGAAACGTATGTATATTTTTCAAATAAATCATATATGTTTATCGACATTAATAAATGTTTTATTGCTAGAAACGATTCCTAGGACGATTGCTTTATCAACAAACGAATTATCAAATCATAAAGTTAGTTATACCTAGTATCCGAATATTTTTGGGAGTCACCGTATGTATAGTAGGACAATCAGTCGGGTCTCGAGCCGAGCTGACCCGGCTTTACCCGAAAAGTATCAGGATCTCAGATATACCCATGATTGCTCGGCAGCATGTTACAGGACAAAACGTAACTTTAACAAAAGGTAGCGCTTAGCGATCGCGTTCCGTAGACACTCGGTCGAATAGGCGTTGAAATAAAAGAAACACGGAGTTTAGTCTGCGACTGTCACAAATATTCTGACGTTTTATTGAAGGTTATTGGGTACTATCTGCTAAGGGCAAGGCAGAGGGGCGATCGGTGGCTGCTTGTTTGTTATACAAACAATGTCATCGGTCCTGAGTCATCTATTCGTTACAAGCAATACTGAAGCCATTGTCTGGTTTTTAACGATAACGGTGTATTACACCGTGCTAACGATATGTAAATGTTTATTAAAGGATTCTAATAATATAACGTATTTTATGATATACGTTTTTTACATAATCTTAGACATCAATCATTTCCAGTATAGCTTGTAAAATTGTTTGAAAACTTATTGATAAATGCAGGATAGGGCTATAATAAGGAAACATTTTTTTTTAATACCTACTACAATAGTGTCCCTAGTACAAGTAGGGACAAATATAATATATGTCATGCATTTCAACTTTCAAGTATACATATATAATTTTTTATTGTTAACGGCAGTTTTTATTGTTAATTACGTTAGTGAAGTCATAAAGAGTATCATTATATTTTAACCAGGTTTAGTGATTTTATATTTTATTAGATTTCGTTTAAAAAATGCTTTCGCATCAGCATAAGAAGTAACATATTTTATTTATAAACTAGACATATCCGCAACGATAAATTGCTGCCTGGTTTGTTTATGCATTATTTTATTCACGAATACTTGTACAAACATTCGATACGAGTGAATCGAACGGGGGATTAATCGACAATCTACAGTTATTCACATAATTGAGCGTATAGTAGCTTTAAAAATCTTGTTTGTACAATTAACAAAAAAGAAATAATTCTTTCGCATATCAAATGTTTGTATTCACATTGTGAGGTCATAATAAATAATCAGCCAATAGATATAACTTAAAAAATGCATTTCATATCCCTTTGTTAAGAAACATACAATAAACTTTCTCGTGACAAAATTGATTTAAAAAAATTATTAAAAACATTGGTGTGAAATACTTGTTTTACGATTAAATAATTGTTGCTATGCTCCGTTTGGTCGTCATGCATTACTGTTTATTAGCAAAACTACACAATGACTGCGAAAAGGACACGAACAGATATGTCTACTCGAAAATTAGCGATAAAATTGTTTTGTAAGAGTAAAGAAATTGGTAAAATAATAGGTAGATGCAATTCTACCGTGTACCAAATTATAATAATCTATACAAGTACTGGTACATTGCTCGGATGGGCATTATATTTTTAATTTCCCCTTCTACAGCGCTATTCCCCACACTTGCGCCGCGATTCGGATACGTGACGCGTTTCGTGTCTTTCGTGCATACTCTGGTACTAGCACAGAGAGGGGGGAGGGGGAGGGAAAAATTTTTCCCCTCGATTCGTGCTCCCTCCCCTCATCCGGCGACACTGGTACGCAGCAGTGGGAAAAGGTTTGAGTAATGGTAGGGACCTTGCGATTCTCAGAGGGGAACAAGTTAGCACTCTCTGCTGTAGCTGTATTCCAGGGATGGGTATTTTTGTCTTAATTGAGACAAGACCGTTCTCACCATAGCGCCGTTACCGTGGGGCAACGAAGACGCGAGACACCAGCGAACGCGATGAAGGTGCCATGCTGCATGAAAGAGAGGTTGGTGGAAGAAGCAAGTGTTTGAGGGGACCCTACCCCGCCCATCACTGCAGTAGGGCGAAGAAAGAAAGAAATTTAATAAACGATATTTAGTTTGTCAAATAAATGTAAATCCCAAAATTAATGTTCCTGAATTAACAATAGAATATTGTACAAAGTATATATATAAACTTCATTTTGATTCCCCTAGGTCAGGGCTGCTTAACTGGTGGCTCATGAGACACTCGTGGCTCTTTCCCCTGTCTTCCTTTTTTGACAAGAAACCCCCACTGCGTACGACGTCGTCCCACAAGCTAGGCAGTTACAAGGGAAAGGAGAATCGTAGCTATCTCATTCTGCCGCACTCCGTTTCGAAGCGCGGCAGAATGAGACAACCAGATTTCTCGGCATTTGTTTAGAATTTTGTTTTAAATAGATTTTGCTGTCATTCCGAGGAGATTGTAGAGGGGGAATGGTGGGAGCGTCGTGTGGCTCGCAAGGAAAAAGAAGTTAAACAGCCTTGTCCTAGGGGTTACAAATCCTTGATCCACCTGCTTTTTCTATCGCCGCTTTTCCATTTTCTCTTTAACCTAACTTAACACTAACTTAAACGTAAACTTAACCTAAACATAATTCTATATATATATATAGAGAGAGAGTATGTTTACAAAAGTCCTAATATAACTAATCTTAAACTACTCCCTACCTCTCCTTCATCCCTCTTTCCCCCCTTCCCTACCTTGGACCCCCTCTTCCGATCGCCCAGCATCCAATCCATTTTTTCCTTTCTTCCCCCTCTCCACTCATCTACCTTTCTCATCCACTCCTCGCCCCCTCCTTCATGTTCCAACACTTCTCACATTCTCTCCTGGCACCCCTTTTTCCTCATCCACTCTCATACACACTTCCCAAACATGCTCCCACGTCTCGCTCTCCCACCTACACACTCTGCATACTCTCTGTTCCTCATTCATCCATAACCTCTCTTCCCTCATCTCGCATCCTAATCTATATCTCGCCACCCTCTGCCACATACTTTCCCCCCACCTTTTCTTTAAAAGAATATTGTACGAAGTATTAATCTCTTAACTTAGTAAAAGTGTGTATTATATTATATTATAATACCAAAGTATTCTCGGGCTTTTAAATTGAGAGGTAACGAAATCGATTTCTACGGAAATAGTATGCAAAGTTTTGCGAAATAAATTAGCAAAAAAGCATATAAATTGTAATCCTACTGTGGCGACCATGGTGCGTAGGAACGTGGAATTTTCGGACGCGGAAATTCCATCCTTCTCAAGTGCGTACCATGGTAGGTCGGGTTGAGGGCCTGGTCATTTAAGTGACGATTGCCAGAACCCCGGCTCGACCGTTACAGTACCCTCAAGAGTGAAGTCCCCGGATGCAATGTTTCGGGGGAGGAAACTTTCTCCATACCTTTGTGGGGGTGGAGAACCTCCCCTTATTTTAACGGTTTTTCTAGGAGACTATTTAACGCGCCTCAGGAACCGGACAAAAAAAAAAGAAAACTTTGGACTCTTGCGGAGAACGATAGCTCCAGAGAGTTAGTCTGAGTATCGTGAACGGTTTTGTACACGAGTTTTAGTTACAGTATTTTGTTCGCGTTTCCTCATGGTCTTTAGTTTTCTCGTTTTGTTGTTGATTTGTTATTAATTGTTGTTATTAATAAACTTTATTTCGTTACCCGTTAAAGTACCGTACACATAAACACTTCTTTAACCCCTCTCGCCTAAACTAGTTTCCGAAGTAGTAATTTTCTAACGAGGTAAAAATTAATTTATTTAACTTGGATGGCAGAATTATAGTGTAGCGGCAACCAAACACGGCGTTTAATAAGAATAATACAGTACCAAGTTCGAAGAATGGAGGATGATCGTTAATGTTATGGGGCTGTATGACAGCCAATGAAGTTAGATCCGTAATGATACAACTATGGTCAAGATGAAATACCTCAGTATCTTAAAGAATAATTTGCAGCAGTTCAGTAAAAATTTGCAAATGCTTGCCTCATATTATTTTCAGCATGACAACGACTCAAAGCATTCGGCTCAGTGTCGTCCGATGAGGGATGGGAGCACCAATTGAGGGTAAAAACTTAGCTCTCTCTCTCTCTTTCTCGCGCGCGCGCTCTCTCTACCAGTACCCGAGTATGTACGACAGAGACGAAACGCGTCACGTGACCTAGCCGTGGCGGAAACATGAGGGAGTAGCGCGCTAGAAGGGGAAATTAGAGTGGGGAAACAAGTTTTGATTTGGCGACTCTGATTCGGCGTATGTTGTAAAAGAACGGTTCTTATACAATGTGCCGAAATTCTTAAATAGTCCACCACAGTCACGGGATTTAAATCCGATTGAGGATTTGTGGCAGGAGTAGAAAAGAAATTGAAAGAATACCAAATAACAAATAAAACGGAGGCAAAAACTAAAATTACGTTGATATGAAAGTATATCTCAAGTTCCATAACAAAAAATTTAGTGAAGCGTAAAAGAGGTTAGAAGTCGTTATACGTACATGCAAAACGACACACTACAAAATATTAAAATTAGAATTATTAATTGTTATTACACAAATATGTTACGTATACCCTCAATTTTGTGACGTTAAATTGTACTACATCTCTTTATTTTTCCTAATAAAATGATATAAGTGTATCTTTTTTAATGGTTAATTATTTTCTGAGATCTGAAATTGTATATACGTACAAAAATTTGATTTGTTTTGTTTGTTGTTTTGTAGTTGAACAAATATTTATAGCTTGTGTACACTTAATTTTGTGAGAAACTGTATGTTGAACAGCACATTCAAGATTAATCGATACACGCGGCAACGAGGTAAACCTAACATCTGCGGCGGACTTCAAGCCGCTCGGTCCTCTCATTCTCGATCTTTCTCTATTCGCTCGCGCGAAAACGTGACGGAAATTCTCTCGAGTGATTCGGTCTGTCTTTGTTCCGCCGTCACGTTTCGAAAGTCTCCCGATCGTCTCTCCCGAGCCAGTGGTTTTTGCTAAAGAAAGGGGACGCATAGACCGGAGGGATCGAACGTGGTTTTCGGGGTTGCGAACGATGTAATGGTGACACCGTCGATCCATGCATGAAGGTTCAAGGAAGGCGCGAAATTGTAGTCCTTCGGATAACATCTTGAAGCTTGCCACCGTTAACAGTCGGTTCGAAAACAGTTGATTTTTATAACCGTGCGTGTATCGCCTTCGAGTGTCACTGGTGTACGTGTGCGTGTGGTGAGTGCGCGATTAAGAACGCTGATCCTTCGAGAATCGCGGTGCTGTATCCCAACAGATAAGGGAGATAGGATGCTTTCTGCAGAGAGAGAGGAGAGCCCGAGAGCTGGATCCACCTACGCCGCGTGAAACGAATTAACCTAGAAAAACTGTTCGGTGCCGAGCGCAAGAATGTCGGGTTCTGTTCGATGCGGTGTCAATATACTTGAGGAGGCGCGGATATTTTTTAAGGACCCAGAATTATCTTGAATTGCTGAGCAGCCTCCTTCAATATATGAGAAAGTCTACATATCAACATCAAACATGTTCAGCTGTCCTAGGGAGGCCGTTCGCGTCAAAGTGAAGGTACCAGCTTCGTTTTCGTTTCATATGGCCTCGAGAAATCTTCTTTTCTTTTTTATTGAACCTGCCAATCGGGAGCTTATTTTCCACAAGCACAGTTTGTCCTAATTTTCAAAGACGAGTTAACGCGGACGAGTGACCTCAGTTTGTATGCCATAATTTGTATTTGATACAATTATAACCATACAAATCCAAAAAACTCGTTTTTTAACGAATAAACAAATGATATGCGGTGAAAAATATGAAACAGAGTAAACGCAAATCATAATAATTTTATTTTACATTATTGTTGTACATATAAAACACAAATTTTATCCAATGGCACAATAGAATGTGAAGTAGCCGATGCTTCCTTCCAGTTCATACATCAATATCGTAATTCCTTGCGAACATTTTTTGTTTCATATAATTTACATTTTTTTTTAATGTGCCACTACATCCTACAGTGATAAATAGAAATTGAATTATGGGTTGTCTGTTAGTACATGCGGGAACCATTGTTCAATGCGCGTTAACTCGTCGCTGGTGGTTAACAGGTTAAAATATTTAGTACGGTTGATATTAAACGGCAGCGTTTAAATTCGGTCAAGTATCGGTGTTGTTAACAGGAGCATGTTTTATTCCAAATACGAATCAGTTGTATAAAATAATGTATTTTAAATAACTAATGCTACTGTGATTCTGATAAAACGAATGATTATTATAAAAATTGATAACAGAACGTTATCGAATTCGTTAGTGTTAAGACTAAGATAATTGTTATCTGAATGTTATTATCAATTTTCAAATGCAAATTATACCACCACAGTACATACATACATTATGCGAATCGTTTTATTTCATACTTTTAGCATTTCCTGTTAGAAACAATGTGAATAATGAAAATATTCTAGTGAAACTTCTTTGTAAATCACAGTGGAGTTACTGAAAGAGATAAGTAGAAATACAATGTTTACTCTATATATGTCCCAAATACCTAGCCGATAAAAGTCCCAGAGCTACCCCCACTGCCGCGGGGTATATTGCCGTGAGGGGCCAAGAATCTCGGGAGACATCGGTCGCCGAGGAGTAATATTACTTCGCTATCCTTTTCTATGTTCGGCGTGGATCAAAGAATAGTATCTCCTTGCCGTTATATGTCCCTGACTAAACCCGTGTTTTGAACATATATCGAGTAAACACAGTAATCGGTCAATTACTGTAGAAAGTACGAAAAAAGTATGCAATGTTGACTGTCACTTGTTGACATTGATAACGTGTCATTTGAGAATGTGCGGGGGGGGGGGGGGCAAAAGAAAAATGTATCTAGTTACTGCCAATAACTGAAAGGATAATGTCAAATGAAATAGCTTAAAAAATTCAAGAGATCGAAAACAATATTTTGTACATTTTGACATTTGATACTTTATTGTTTATGCGTGTTGCTTTGTGTACTTTTATTACAAACAATCAAAATGATCTTTACCATTATTTTTTGTTATCAAATAGCACGATCACATTAACTATTTAAACAATAATAAATTAAATGTCCATTGATGGTATTATTTTATTAAAAACAAACTAGTATCTAGTTACAACTGTAAATAATAAAAACTAGGCTGCAAATACATTGTAACTTGTAAATAAATTAATCCTTGATGAAAATTTGACATATGTTAAAAAGTTCAACTATACCGTATTCTGTACTTATAAAAATATTTATTCACTCGCTAAATTAGTATTTAGTATCTGGAATTTGAATAATCGGTTAAATAAATTAAATTAGAGGGAAATAATAAACACCATATTAAATTAAAATTATTTTAGTTGAATTTTACATTTATGAAGTTAAGTATTGCACTCCGGTTTTCGTTCTGTAATTAGAATAACCACCGTTCCGTAAAAATAATTAAAACGATGGTGCCTCAACTACCGTCGTGTATGTAAATAGTTTCGCAGTACATACTGCGGTAAAACGGTGCGATTAGAAGCTGGTGTAGCATACCACCCGCAGACTTATGAGTTTCACAGTAGATTCAAAAAGTATTTAAACATCATTTTTCCAATTCTCGAAAAATTGTCGAGATTTGAATTGTGATAATTTCGTAAAAACAAATAGTATAAGTTTGGCTTGAAGCCTCCAATTTCGCAAAGCAGTGTTCATTTTCCTCTAAGATATTTTTACGTAGTATAGCAGATGGGAAGGCTGAAAATTCATATGTCTCCAAAAAATTTTTCTCATAAATGAAACTGTCATAGATTTGAAGAAGAAACCTTCTTTTTACAAGAATTTCTAAAAATTTGATGTATGATTTTTTCTCACTGTTTTATGAAATAAAAATGAGAAACAGGTTCGATCGTGGTAATAACTAACTTACTGTAAAGTTGGCGACACACATCTCATTCAAAGCTCGATAAAACCACAGAAAAAATCATACATCAATTTTTAAGATATCGTTGTAAAGAGAAAGTCTCAATTTTTAAATCCATGGCGGCTTTGTCCACGAAAAAAATTTTCCAAAATTTTCATTACAGGTTTCTAGCTTTAAAAAAAGTTCAAATTTATTGTCGTACGATCATTTTTAAAGCGAGTTCAAATTTACTGTCGTACGATCATTTTTTACGAAAATATCACGGTTTCAATATAGGCAATTTTTCGAGAATCGAGGACGTTCAAAACCACGATAACCGATATAAACTACACAAAAACAAAATAAATTACATTTATGCGAGCGTAAATTATTCGTTCTTTGTAACGAAATGCTCGCAGTTGCAAATATTCAAGGCCTAGCATAAACCTGGAAATTTGGTTTCATGCAAATGCAAGGTACAAAGATATAGAATGCTACCCAATTAAAGTTTTTCAGTAAAAAATCTACAATTTTTCGCTTCTTTTTTGCAATTTAAAGAAGTAACGAAGTTCTCACACCGAAAATGACTTCATGTCACGTGAGATAAATATTAACTTTCCTTTAATCGTGTTTTTCTTGAAATTATTCTTTAAAATTATTTACATATAATGTATCGCATTATTTATTTCATATCGTAATTCATAATATGACGGAAAAATAAATAACAAAATTTCTAAATAGCTTCATTGAAATTGGAAGAACGCAATAAAAAAAGCATTGAAATAAATTAAGTAATTCTCAAAAACAAGGGAAGTTATTTAGTATGGGACACATCAGGTTTTCTTACAATATATGTATAAAGTTGTACACAACAATTATCCTTGTATTAATGTAACCCCTCAATGACGGGATACGTACGCTATACGGACCCTGTGATTTTCACTGGTCACCGGGTTCGTACGAAATACGGACGCAACCATCTTCACACATCGCTCGTTGTACGGACCACTTACACTAACAAAGTGATAACAGGCGACGCTTTCCAGACACCTCGGCACGCCGGCTCATCTTGATGCACTTTTTCTCACACGACTTCCCCGCGTTGAGGGATTAAATCAGATAAGAACATAGCGTTCCAGAAATAAATAATGGTCGTCATAAGTCTATCACAAAACAAGTGTAAAAATGAATATTTGGGCGGCGACCCTATTTCCCCATACTTTTGACCCAAGCACCATCATATGTACTTAATTTGATTTTCAAATTTACTGTAATCAGTTTAGACTTCCGGTAGTCTGTACTAATTCCTCTTGACATGCGAATTAAATGAAACTCGATGTGACCAAAGATGCTATTTATCATTTAACTTATGACTACGGATTTTATGCATATTTGTGACACATGAAATTTAAAAGAGTACAGTAAAGCCTTGATTGAAGCTCAATTCTCGGGTCCGCGCTGTAATCAGTGTCGCCAGATGAGGAGAGGGAGCACGAATTGAGGGGAAAAACTTATCCTCTCTCTGTCAGTGACAAAATGCGTTATGTGACCGTGCCGCGGCGGAAGCGTGGGCAATAGCGCGGTAGAAAGCGACATTAGAATGGGGAACCAGTCTTGATCTTGTGACACTGGATGTGTCATACATCCTGTGCGGCTACTATTTTCTTGTGACCACATCGACCGCGCCGAACGTAGAAAAGGACAGCGTGTGTAAACACGGATCACGTGGCCGAAGGCGCTCTACATACCATCAAATGAACCGCTAAATATAGTTCAAATTACATCGTGTTTAGTGTCATTTTAGTAAAATGCCACAAATAAGTTGGTGAATGTTCCATAAAAAAGTAATGAAAAATAAAGAAGTTTTGTGATTAGTTCAGTAGTGGTTCATATTGATATACCCGACCCGGCATCGGATTACGCGGCATGTTTACACTTTACACTGCTCGGCGACCGTGGCAGCCGAGCTTCTTGGCCCCTCCCGGAGTAGGCCCCTCAGCAGAGGGGCTAAGCGAACTGACTAAGATCGTGTAGCTCCGTTCGGCTTAGATTAAGACATTGTAAAAGAATTGAAAGAATTTAAGAATATTGATATATTATTTTCATTGATAATGTTTATTTTCTATACAGATCCGCAGTTTACTTATCATTTGCGTAAACATATCAATGAATTTTCTTATAAACTCAGAACGTGTATGTTCCTTGAGTGATTAATACACGTGTTGTTGGTAGTATTTGTTATTAATATTAAACAATATTTCACTTCAATATATACGATGACATAAAAAACACATGGCGTATCTGAGACGTCTTTACACGTCAAGGAATTAATTGCAGTCTAGTATTTCTTTGAGGAAAACGTTCGAATTAGGCTTTGGGGCTTTGTTTTCGAAGAAATCAACTTTGACAATTCAGGGAACATGCATGCTATAGAATAGCATAATACCGGTTCTACTTACAAATGCTATGCACGCGAACCTGGCGGATTTTCAAAGTCGATTTTCTCGAAAACAAAGCCTGATATGAACAAATTTTATTCTACCTTTCTGACTTACTTTCTTTTTGTTATTGTAAAATCACCCTCTTTTCGGTTGTACCACCAGTTACCGATCACCTTGTATAGTTTTCTTGAAGGCAGAATTCCGATAATCAATAAAACAGAGTAGTTATGATCTCAGAAGTCGTAAGGTTAACATGCCAGTCCGTTTAAATGAAAATGATGTTGCGAATGGCCGCTGCTCGGTGTAATAATGATGCATCTCTTTTATATAAGTCGACAATGACTTTTACAAGACGATTTTACATAATAGTGCACACTTTCCGCTTTCGGTCGGTTGAACAAACTCGAATCGCTACCGAGTGGTAGTTTGAAAGGAAAAAATCAACTGACAGTAGACTTAACATTTTAATGTGGGCGATTAAAAAATTTTAAATGTTGAAGTTTATACATATTTTCGTAAATGAACTTTTTTTAATACACTTCCATTTGATGTTTGAAACTGTTCAACACTTTATTTCGTGTGATACGAGGGAACGTAAGTACTATAATCTACTATTTTCTACGTGTTTTGAAAAAAGAGTAAAGTAATTAAAAAGGTTTTGATGATTTTTTAATGAAACCTTTACCATCATATTTGCAACATTCTTCTAATTGAGACGATACCTAACACGACACAATTCGCATTATACATAGATTTTTAATGCATGATATAACAGAATCTCTATTGTCCGAACCGATGATATCTGAATTGTGATACAAGATGATTTCTCTTTGGAATAAAATTGTATGTATACACATTTTAGACTAGCAACAGGATTCATAAAGATGCAGAGACGAGGTTTTATAAATACAGTGAATATTCGCTGTAATCCCCTACAAGCTTCGCGTTTACCGTTCCCTGGAACTACCCATACCACCGCGGGGTATACCCTGTGAGAGGCCGAAGCTTGAGAGCCGCCGCCGCCGAAGAGTGTAACATTACACGGTCGGATGTATCGGTATGAGACCAAAAGACCATTACTAATCCAATAACAAAACTTCTTTATTTTTTATTATTTTATTATGGGACTTTCAGCAATATATTTGTGGCATTTTGCTCATGAAAATGATACCAAATATGATATAATTCCAATGATATTTACTTGTGTAATGAACGATAAAAATTTCAGATGCAAAGAAGGACAGCGTACGGGAAAGAAAGAGAAGCTGAGAGTCGAAGCCTGCATGAAAGATGAAAGTTAGGCCTTTAAATCAAAACTTAAACTTTTTTATTATGAATTATTTTTTGACCAGACTTGCACCAACATATTTGTGGAATTTTGCTGATTAAAATGATATCAACCACTATATCATTCGGGTCATATTTACACTAATTTTGCGTTGATAAAATTGTAATAGGAAGTAACTTTCATCATTCATTACAAAAATAAATATCATCGGAATTATATCATATTTGGTATCAATTTCATTAGAAAAATGCCACGAATATGTTGGTGATAGTCCCATAAAAAAGTAATGAAAAATAAAGACGTCTTGTAATTGGATTAGTAGCGGTCGTCTGGTCACATATCGATATATCCAATCGTGTTATGTTAGGCCTAGTTCAGACACGGCGGAAACCGCGTGGTTACAAATCGCGCGGAGCTTATTTATGTACATTAGCGTCTTCATATTCGTTTACATCTGTCCGCGCAGACCAACGATCCGCGCGATTTGAACCGCGTGAAAATTGATAGTTATTCGCTATATAATAATAATAGTTAGACGCTAATGCAAATAAGCACCGCGCGGTTTTCGCCGTGTCTGAACTCGGCCTTACACTCCTCGGCGGCGACGCGACGGCTCTCGAGCTTCGCTGTCCGTTTCTACATGCAACTTTGTAGCAGAGAAAGACATTTTCTCAGCCTTCTTGTCCCTATCCGACTGTATGTCACTGGTTTTGGCCATAAAGACGCGAGGATCACTTACATTTCCAGCGAGCACTGTGTATTTCAAATGCAACGTTCGGCAAGAACTACTTTCATCTGAATGTCCTTCACTAGAACCGCGCAAGAGAATTACAGCGGATATTCATTGTACATACCATAACTCGGATAATGGAGAATTCAGATATTGGTTTGGATAACCTCGGTGTTACTGAGTCATCAGTTGAACAAGCAAATATGCTCCGAAAGATGTCATCTTTAGTCTCATTTTAATCAGAAAAATGTTACAAATATGTTGGTAAAAGTTTCATAAGAAAGTAATTAAAAACCCTAAACGCCACTAAAAGGAACCGCCCCCTTTAGGTTTTCCAAAATTTTTGGGACACTCTGTAAACCCAATTTTATAAATTTTTCACAAATATCGTACATCTCTCTTTCATATACAGAGTGGATTAATATCTTTGATCACCTTAGATATTTCTGTTATTTGGAATTATATGAAAAAATTGTATACAGATTGTCCCAGAAATGTTCTACTTCTTTGAAAGGGGTGATTCCTGGAGTCGTTTGAAAGCCACCGAAAACATTTTCGCAAAGAAAAAAGTTACTTCAAAGGACCTTAGGAATCATCCCTTTTGGAGAAGTACAACATTTGTTGGTCACGCTGTATACAAAACTTACGTGGTATAATAGGGGGAATGCTATACGGGTAAAGATGTTTTGATGATTTTTTGTATCGTGAATCGATAGAGTATCAAATTCTGCGTACAAATCTTCGTATGTCCTAAACCTAGCATCTAACGAGATATTATCGAAATAATTTGCAATACGTACCTACTACTTGGAAGCTACCAGTTTCTTCAACCATAGTCAAAGTCAGGGAAAAAGTTATCCTCTCTTTGCCAACACCGGATTAGTCACGTGACATTGTGAAACATGCATGACAGAGACAGAACACGTCACGTGACCAAGCCTTGGTGGAAGTATGGGGGAATAGCGCGGTAGAAGGGGAAATTGGAGTGGGGACATTAATCTGACGACATTGGCTCGAACTCATGTCCTTCAGCTTCAATATGGTAAGTACATATGGAATGTTATTTCAATAATATCTCGTTAGCTATTAGGTTTAGGACATGTGAAGGTCAATACCATACAAGTTTTCCATTTTCCATTTTCTCGTATTATTACAAATAACGGAACTATTTAAGGTGGTCAAAGTTATTTGTCCATCCTGTATATCGAGACGTTACTGAGTTTATATTAAAAGGATGAGGAAAAGATTCGTTCCACTTGGTTAAGCGTTTTAGCAGGTGGGTCAATATATCCCGTCATTCATTCACTAAGGGTTAATTGCGCTGGGTAAACGACGCAAAGGCGAAGGTGATGATAATCTGCACTCGCATGGATCCTTGGATTTAACGTTTAAGGGTAGCTACAAGTAGTCGCAGATCGATAGAACTAAACTTCATCTGCATACTAAATGAATCACTTACGTGTACGATAAATATACGCAGAATGTTAAAAAGAAAATTAAGATTTACCAAATACAGTCTTTTCTCGATATATGTCTCAAATATCTGGCCAGTGAAAGTCTCAGAACTATCCTCACTACTGCGGGGCATACCCCGTGAGGGGCCAAAAAACTCGTGAGACCTCGATCACCGAGGAGTCTAAACATGATACGGGTCGGGTATATCAGTGTGACACCAGGAGACCACAGGTTCGGCAGTGTATTAACCCATCTGCATCATTAGCGTATATATACGTTCAATTTTCCTGGTCACTATCACCGAAGCCGTATGCATGCGCTCAAATTTGTTGGTCACTATCATTATTCGTTAGCTAAAAAATAGAAATGGATGGTGTTGTTGGATATGAAAGTAGTAATTCTGATTTTTTCTTATAATGCTGAAATATGAAGTTCTGAAATTCTGTGGAGTGCTGACGAAAGTTTGGCGATAAAGGCCTTCTTTTCACATTTCCTTATGATGCAAATGGATTAAAGAATAGTACAATCTCGTAGACTACTTGTCCCGAGTAGATCCTTGGACATCCGTGTAGAGCCGTGTTTTGGACATGTACGTTTACACTCCTCGGCCACCGAGGCCTCTAGAGCTTTGCTGTCCTTTTCTACGTTCGACGTGAATCAAAGAACGATATATGGGACATATATATATATATGTGGACGATATATGTCCCTGAGTAGACCTGTGTTTTGGACATATATCGAGAAAAGACTGTATTAGAGGAAGTGCAGTATATTAGGCATATCATTTTCTCCAAGATAAATAAAAATTTACAACAAAGGATTAGCATGAATAAAAGTGTATAAAAGTAACGATTTTGTTGCGGTATAGGTAATTTGCAATAGCGGTATTCCAATTTACATATCTTCAAATGATTAACAATTAAAAGTCTCCTCGATCCGCTAATAGCGAAGACTTTCACTTCTCCGTATTACACGAATTAATCTGTTTATATTCAAATTATCTCAAATTAATATATGAGGAGTTATACATAAATTATGCATAACTAAATATTTTAATAGACAGTTAATAAACTTGTTATACGTTTAGTATAGAGTGCATGTGCAACGTTGGAGGACTATAATTACTGCGAATTTCTACGTGAAATAGAAATTGTCTGTACGCAATCTTTCTCTAATAATTTGAATAGGCTGAAGATACTATATTGATATTCTCAGATCATTTTAATTACATAAAATTTGAAGTCTAATATTCTTCAATAACTAAAAACTTAAATAGCTATTATTAATTATTATTATTAATCAAATATAATATTAATTAATTATTTTATAAAAAAAAATTCCTGCTAGAATCCTTGATAGTGCCTCGCGTCTCATGAAACTATTTCCTTTTGTAATAAGTCAAACGACAACTCATGCGATAACTTTGAACCCGTAAAAGAGAAAAAATAATATCAGTTAGAAAAAAGAATATTAGTTAAAATTAAATGGTTTCGTATTCTGATCACATCATGCGTTGTATCATGTGGACCGTATAATGAGCAATAAAGAAGGAAACCACTGTTCGTTAACTAATAATAATCGTAAGGTTAAACATTATGTATACACTTTAAACACATTTACAAAAACGGGACCAGTTTTTCGAGAATAGCATCTACGTTACTAAAATTACCTTTTACAAACTTTATTTAAGTACAAAAACAAGGAACTTCAAACAGCTATCTTTAACATTTTTAATTTCAAGAAAAATAGAGATTATTTACAGTGTGATATATGATTTTCGAAAACGATCTGACTACATTTTTGTTAATTAAAAGTAAACCATGTTGTTGGATGACTAACCATAAAGGGTTAGGGTGGTCTCATTGTCCACGATGAGACACTAGGAAAAATTAGAAAAAGTTGCAATCTTTTGCTTAGCTTGTATTGGTGTCAGTCTCATCAATACCCGATCCCTCGCTGGTTCGGTCGTCGAGCGTGTTTACCGCTTGACTGGTTTCAAGGGCTTTCCCCCAATGGTGGGAATAAAATTTCGACAATTACAGTATAGACGTTTGCGACAGTCACAGAGATAATACTCTATTCAGCATTTTCAAATGAAGCATTCAACATTCTTAAATTAATCATTGAGCATTTTCAACTTTCTCGTACAGCCTTTGTCAATGTCAATCACACCACACAGTTAGCCAAACCGATGAGCTTTATGTCAAAATTGTAAAACTTTTGATAAAAATGAGATAGCGTAATAGTTCTTGGACGAGGTCAAAACTAAAAAATTGCAGAATATGGGGGAATTATAGAGAAAGCAATATAAACAATTTCTAACTCTGAAAAACTATGTTGATGTAACATTTTTTCAATAAAATTTTCGTTTAAAAGTTCTACGATGCTGACACAAAGTCTATCGGTTAAACTGGTTAAATCAGTGAAACGGAGAAACTGATCGCGAATAAAACACAATTGTTATACAGTTTTCTCACGACATATGTCCCAAATATCTAGCCGATAAAATTCCCAGAATTGTCCCACTTCCGCGGGATATACCCCGTGAGGGGCCTTGAAACTCGAGAGACCTCGGTCGCCGCATAATGCCAAATAAAAGATAATGAAAAATAAATAAGTTTTGTTATTGGATTAGTAGTGGTCTCCTGGTATCACAACCATATACCTGTCCCGTATTATGTTACACTCCTCGGCGACCGAGGCCACTCGAGCTTCGCTGTCCTTTTGTACGTTCGGCAGTGTATAAAAGAATAGTATTTTTTATCCGATATACGTCCCTGGGTAGACCTGTTGTGGACATATATCAAGAAAACACTGTACTAAGCGGTGATTGATTGCTTCATCTTGGAATTAGACAGTGTATTATACTAAAAACAAGTGAAAAGTTTGTATAAGGTGATAGCGAACTGTTATGACGAATTAACTCATCATCCACAGTTAAATGATGAAGGTAGTTGTTTGATAGTGAAAGTAATATATTTGAAAAATCGATCTTTTTATTTACCTACGTATATACAGGATGTCGAAAAAATGTTGTATTTCCTTGAAAGGAGTGATTCCTGAGATCATTTGAAGTAACCTTTTCCTGTAAACGTGACTTATAGATATCCCTTTATAATAACAAGATTGAATGTATTCAGATTTCATACGATTTTTAAGTTAGCACGTAAATCCAAAGAAGAGATATGTTAAAAAATTTCTTGTGGAAACGTGTTCACAGTTTTAATAATCGTGAAAAAAGAAATCACTCGCCATTCATTTTGACTGGTTCCCTAATTCTAGTATTAAGGAGTTATCAACGAAAAACGCGGACCAATCAAATCGCGGCAACAGCGGACGGATTCCGGATCGGCCAATGCCAACTCCACGCTCAGCAGGACCTGCCTTCGTGCCGGAATACGTCCGCTGTATCCGCGCTCTGATTAATCAGTGTGTTTCGTTAATAACTCCTCAACCCCTTGCACGACGATTTATTTTACGGTTTCAGTGATTAAAACTTTTTTGTAATTTGTAATTTCCTAAAAAAAAAAAAATAGAAAATTTTTATCTATTGTATGCCTATATGATCTTCAATAGTTGTACATTAACAACGCCAATATAGAAATTTATTTCGATTTAAAGGTAATTAAAAGTATACATATTTATTGGACTTTGTTCAGGAGCTTCATCTCGAATATGACTCGACATTGTAGGGCAAGGGGTTAACAAAGCCGCGGAGAACATTTTTGCAAAGGAAAAAGCTACTTCAAATGACCTCAGGAATCATCCCTTTCAAGGAAGTACGACCTTTTTTAGTCATTCTGTATAACTTTTTATTTGAAATACGCGTACTTTTCTGTGAATAATGTGAATTACATTAAACGTGTCGTTTGTGTGTAGAAATGTGAGACCAGACATCAACCCGAATACCGGAAATTCAGCGTCGACCCGCAAATAACATCCATCGAAGTACTTCAGAGCATACTCATCAAAGCGTTCGACATCAAAGGGTAAAACAATACGATTATCAACAATATTGTAATCGTTGGGAGTACTGCAATTAATCTTCTTCATGAGACCGCTCGAATATGAATTATTTATGTTTTTCAATCACAGATTTTTCACTACTTTCCTACTGACGATCGATATCTCATTAGTTCAATAAAATAAGAAACAAATAAAAAAAATCTTCTGAAAAATAAACATTTAAATGGAAAATCTATAAGTCCTTATGTACAATCTGACCTAAACATTAGCATCGCATTGTAGGCAACAACAAGACAAATTTAATGACCTAGCGTACTGTGACCTTGAATTAAGAAATCATCATTAATCCATAGTTTTTAAAGTAATTCTTTTCATAAAGAAAATCAAGTTTTACTTTTGATACTGATCATTTTTCAGTTCAAGGCTGCTTCAAGGCCATAGCACGTTAAGTCATTATATTCGTCTTGATGTTGTTTGCAATAGCATATACTAAAAAATATATACTGCCATTTAAAAGTAAAAGTTTCGTTTTGAAATTCTTAATATTGTAATTTTATTTTGCTATTTTATATTGCTTTGATCCCCTTTTTTAGACCATACATAAAGGTTGATATCGTGTTGAAGCCAAAGAAATGTTTCATATATCACAACTAATTTCGAAAGTCTAATATTTGGTTTTTACAGAGAGTTCACCGTTTCCTATCGAGCAATAGACGATTACGGATCAGAAACATACTTGTTCCTACTTTCTGACTGGGATTTGGATGCTGCATTCATTAGGTAATACTCACAAGGGAACATATTCAGTTGATAAATTTTGATGAAACTTATGTAAGATAGAGTACTAGGGAAAAAAATTTGACAAGTGGTTTTTTATGGGTACCCATCTACTTTGAGGGGGTGAAAACAGCCCTCAAAGTTGGGGGTCAAAACCACATTTTTTTAGATATCTCAGAAACCACAGGTCGAAAAAATTGAATTTCTAAAAAAAAAGCCTTTTCAAACTGTGGATCCTTAAGATAATTGAAACTGGAGTTTTCCTCATTCTATATAGTATACAAGTAAGAAGAAGATTTGTAACAAGAAGAATCCAAAATCAAATCAGCTCTTTTCAGAACTACCATATAAAATGAGGAAAACTCCAGTTTCAATTATCTTAAGGATCCACAGTTTAAAAAGGCTGCAGGTTTATTTTGACTGAAGGACCAAGGACCGTTGAAATTCACAGGCGAATTGGCAGTCGGTACCCTTACACCGCCGCGCAGCAGAGATTAGCACCGCGTCACGCTAATACTTACGCTACCTTCTTTAGCTAGTAATAAGACTTATAGCCAAACGGTATTGTTCAAAATACTAAACACGTTTATACTAAATGCTTATACTACTACAAAACAAGCCAGAATTCCTTCTTCCGCATGCTAGATACAAGACTATTTTTCATTATGCATAATTATTTTTAAATGGCAAAAAGAAAAAAAATTTTTAAACACGTATCCCCTATTTTGGATCAAAGATCACACACCCGAGTTTACATTAAAATGAACTAACAATAAATAAGAGAATCTGCAAAAAAATCAAATTTTTAATATATTGTTTAAACAAAAAACTTTTGTTGAAATTTTCTTGCGCGACTACATTTCCTATTAGAAAGCAAGCAATTTAAAAAAAAATTCCATTTTTTCGACCTCTGGTTTCTGAGAATCTCCACTGCGCGGCGGTGTAAGGGTACCGGCTGCCAATTCGCCTGCGAATTTCAACGGTCCTTGGTCCTTCAGTCAAAATAAATACTTAAGATAATAAACTTAATCCTTAAGATAATTGAAACTGAACTTTTCCTCATTTTATATGGTAGTTCTGAAAAGAGCTGATTTGATTTTGGATTCTTCTTGTTCCAAATCTTCTTCTTACTTGTATACCATATAGAATGAGGAAAACTCCAATTTCAATTATCTTGTTACGAGCCAGGGCTGCGGGCAACGCGAGAGGCCGGCGAGGGGTTGTTACCCCAAGAATATGGATTCAAAATTGGAAATCTTTGTTAATCTGAATTTAACATTAGCAAGCCTCGTAACTTATATAATTTAATTGATACAATCCGAGCGGTAAGATTGTATCGTGTGGGAACGTTCAATTATTAGATTAGGATGTTTGACAATGATTAAGGGTTGTAATTTACGCGAGTTAACAAACAAGACAATTTATTCTGGATTCGAATAGGTTACAATTGTGATTGTTGGGTCGCGAGTGAAGGTAATAAATGTACAATTATAGAAATTGATTACCTATGTTGCACGGTGTTGACGCACTGGCAATGCGGGGTCGGAGAGCAGTTGTTGAAGGAAAAATAGAAATTACACTAACTAACGGCTTATATAAGTTAACGTTTGATCCAAAAGGGACTTGAACCCGATCTCACCAGAATTTAGCCCGATACTAGTAACGCGACGTGACTTCACGATTGATATACCGCGACCGGACCACTTCTGAGTCTCAACAGAACCGCGTCTCGACTGAACCAAAGAGAATGAAAATGAACGGGTTTATATACCCCAAAAATGAGGGAGCAATGTGTATGTATTATTGTACGATCGCGTACTCGTATTTGACGTTTCCGGTGAGTTTAAGGTTTGCAGCTGGATCTTTGTTTAAAGGGGTAAAAACGAAGGGTTAGCCAGGATGTTTCCTATCGAGAACTATCTTGACAAAATATTCCAGAAGGGAATGTTTTGAGGATTTCCATATTAAGAAATCATACGGTGATGCCCATGCTCTGTGCCAGTTGCGTCCAGCCGGAGTAGAATCATTAAACAAAGGGGCCTGTTGGGACGCTTTTCGTTCTCAGAAGAGAGATTAGAACGTCTAAACGAAAATGAATCGCAGAGAAACGTCTCCATACGTAACAATCTTAAGGATCCACAGTTTAAAAAGGCTTTTTTTTAGAAATTCAATTTTTTCGATCTCTGATTTCTGAGATATCTAAAAAAATGTGGTTTTGACCCCCAACTTTGAGGGCTGTTTTCACCCTTTCAAAGTGGATGGTTTCCGAAAAAAATTGATATTGTATGACTTGATATTGTATGATAAGATTTGGTAGGATTAACCGAAAGTCGATTGTTTCAGCGCGTCCGAGCCGTATTTGTATCTTCAAGTCAACTTGAAACCATTCGGGGAAACGGGTGACTGCGAGTGCTACTGGGAGCAGAATGCTCAGGAAGTGTCAACGCGGCAGGAAACTGGGTTTCCATACAGGACACCCAAGTTACCTGGTCTCATAATGAATAAGGCAAGTAGTATTACCTTCTTGATTTACTAGAATCGTGTATCACGTTAGGTACATAGCTAATTATCTTGTTTCGAACTTTGCACGTGCCTTGCGTCAGCGATAACAACACGTTGCCCTAACCTAACGAGCAGATCTTAAATTATTTATAAGTTGTACAAACTCTTGTTGAAATATAGTTGGTTCAAAATGTTTATACGTTTTCACACTCTTATAGAATGAAACTTTCCTAATTGATGTAGAATATGATGCCAAACAAATAATGTCCTATAGATATATCCTCAGAACTCAATACTTGAAAGAGTTAGTATTAACAACAGGGAAAGAAAGTATTATACAATGTGACAAATATGTTGGTAGAAGTTTTAAAAGAAAATTCTGAGGAACAAAAAAATTTTATCATCGGATTGATTACATTACTATACTCGCAGAAATTAAACAAGCATACAGTTTAAAATGTATGGACGTAATAACTTTGTAGATGGAGAGAACACTGAACATGGTTCAGCGTGCTCTAGGTAACTTGGGTGAGGATTCACATCAGCAGAGTATACAGCCACCACGGCAGCCGCTAACAGACGCAGAATTTAGACGATTTCTGGATCCTATCGGTCAAGTGATACATCCAAAGGAGTTAAGGGCTGTGATATATTTTGGCGGAATTGAGCCCAGTTTGCGCAAAGTAGTCTGGAAGCATATTTTGAATGTGTATCCTGAAGGCATGTCGGGACGCGACAGAATGGACTACATGAAGAAAAAGTCGCAAGAGTATCAAAATCTTCGGGAAAGATGGAAATCTCTAGTTCAGAAGGGACAGAATGTCGGAGACCTTGGCTACGTGACAAGTATGGTGCGTAAAGACGTTTTGAGAACTGATAGGCATCATAAGTTTTATGGTGGATCTGATGATAACCAAAACACGGCCAGTCTGTTTAACATTCTAACTACGTATGCCTTGAATCATCCAAGCGTCAGTTATTGTCAAGGCATGAGCGATCTAGCTTCGCCGCTTCTCGTTACGATGAGGGATGAAGCGCAAGCATACATATGTTTATGTGCTCTAATGAGGAGATTAAAGGATAATTTTATGCTTGATGGAATTGCTATGACCACCAAATTTGCTCATTTAGCCGAAGGTATATGAAATTTAATCTAATGTTACATGTTGATTTTGCAATAATGTTTCAATAAATTTGTAACCAGCACAATAATGTCGCTTGAATTCAAATCTGAAGGAGTATAGCTTTTAATTTAGGGGGGTATAACTTGCCATTTGAATTTTACACGAGCTTTTGATTTTTTAATACATTATTGTGATAGTTATACAGTACTCATATGACACATTCGAGTTTAAACAAACCTTATTAACTCCTTTTACTCTATAACAAGTATGTTTCCTTATGAGTTATCTATGCCAAATATCATTGAGAGCTTGGGAGTTAGCACTGTCTGCTATTAGTAGACTATGGATTTTATGCATTTGTAACAAAAATGAGTAGACCAAATGCAAACCAGAAGACATATTTAAAGAAATTAAATATATTATTGCATTATTTCCAGCTTACTAAAATTATTGAGGTAAGAAATAAATGTCTATGTAGCTCCTGTAGCTTGAAATGAATGCAATTTTTATTTTGCATAAAAATCCGCAGTCTAGTGATTGGTCCCAATGTTATGTGCGGTTTTCGTGAACAGACACACAGAAAAAGTCACTCATACTTCCCTTTCTAGCTAAAGGAACACACGCATTGGTCACTGTGTGACAAAGATAGTGAAGAAATGGATTATGCTCTTAGTAACTAATAATTTGGGACATAGAACTACTATATTTTTGTATCACTTCTGTATCAATTCCTAAGTTTCCAATAATACATAATAATGAGCTGCAGTCATCAGGAATTATTAAGAAATAAAGTGATTATTAATAACCAACTATTTGACTAATGAAATTGTAAGGTTTTATGTCAACCACAGTTCTATAAAACATGTTAATAATTGTGTATTATCCAAGCTATTTTTTAAAATGAGAAATGTCTTACTCAATAAGACATGATAATATGTTAAAGAAAAATTATATCTTCTTTTAAAATTAAGAAGAGACTCTGTTAAAAAGTAACAAATTTTATTACACAGGATGTCTTATATAATTTATATTCTTTTTAGGTTTGCAACACTACGATCCCGATTTCTATGTATATCTAAAATCTCATCAAGCAGATGATTTATTGTTTTGCTATCGATGGCTTTTACTGGAAATGAAGCGGGAATTTGCTTTGGACGACGCTCTAAGGATGCTCGAGGTTCTGTGGGCCGCATTACCAGCTTCGCCACCAAATGGAGAACTTAGTCTCGCTGAAGTACCCTTTCCTCCGCCTTCACCACCACCAAGTCCAAATGTCAAACATATTCGCGAAAATGCGTACACTAAAGTCTGCGCTATTAGACGACAAAGTTCTTCCGCAAGCATTGCCGCGACAGGAAAAAGAAAAACATTGAATACCGAAGAGTCTATACAACCCCCAACAGAAACCAACGGAGACACAAAAAGGTACACACAGAAAGCGCTTTTGATAATTAGCCATTAGAAAGGCATGTCACATTATTTACACACGTGCGCGTTCCTTGCCCTGCCATATACCAGGAACGTATATGTATATTGTTGCGTTTAACTTGCATATTTCTTATTACAGAATATTCAAGTACATATACTATTCTTTTATAAAAATTCCTCCAATAAGAATTGTATAGTATGTAGAATCATAATGTAGTCTTACTAATTTTTTTTAGGTGAAGGATCTCTAGGAATTCCAAAGTCATTTACATTTTTTAAATTCTAAATCGAATTGCATATTTATTTTACATAGATCGATTTTTATAAAAAATATCTCACGAACTATTGTTATGAAATGAAAATCGTTGTTTGTAGATCGAGTTCTCCTTACGAAACATTCTCTGAACCGGAAAACGATTTAACAACTGCAAAAAATCGAAGAAATACTGAATCTACGGAAAAGTGCCTAAGTACAGGATCGCTACCTGGAAAATCTAAACGCGTAAACTTACTGGAACTGAAAGAGAGATTGTCTTTACCAAGTAAAGAACCAAATAAAATTAACGAGCAAACTGAAACTGAGAAAAAATGCGCACGCGTGGTAAAAAATCTGAATGAATTTTTGAATTTTACAAGCCTTAATCGTAGTAAAGTAACGCCAAGCGATACTGAGCCAGAATTACGGTTAGTTTATTCATTGAATATTCTTTGTCAATCCTTTTACACTCCTTGGGTAAAAATTCTGATATTTTTTATTTGTAGAAAACGTAAAATGTTTAATTTTCTTCTGATTGTACTGATTTATTTTAAATAATTAGTAAAGCATAATTTGTTGAATTAAAGTACACAGTAACAATGTATGAAATATCGTAAATTGTATATCATTCCTTGTATCATCATAAATTATTTCTCATTGATCTTTTGTGTAACTATAATGTAAGGCTGATTATAAAATGTTATTTAATAACGAAATTTCGTATAGGATATTATTTTATTTCACAAAATTAGAAATGATTTGTTTTCTAGACGCGTTTCGAGTGAAAGTGGAGTTATAAGGGTGTTAAAAGATGAGCCTAGTTCGCCAGACGATCCTACAGATTTCTTTCCAATGACTACTTCGATGACTAGAGAATTAAGACTGGAATTAGAATCACTGGATCGACAAGTCTTTGGACCGTCGCCGCCCAGCGATCAACAATGCGATTGCGTTCTGTCGAAACGAGAAAGTGAACTTGTTGAAAATGAAACAGACACGGAACTAGCAAGGTGTAGTCCAGCCGCAGACGTTTTCGTTTGGGAAAACCCTCTTCACACGTTACAGCCCAAAGCTCACCCAACTACTCCAGATGAACAAGCAGAACTTGAATACGACGGAGAGATATTGGAGGATCAAAATGGTGTTAAATCTGTTACTCCTATTAGACTGTTAAAACGTACTACTAGGTATAAATTATTTCTTGTAAACACTGAAACTGATATCGCTAGAAGTAATATTACTTACCATGTATATATACGTATAATGCAGGTCCGAATCGGCGTCAGATAGCGAAGAAACAGAAAGTTGGCATCAAAGTGCAGCTATACCCGAAAGTCCAACTAAGCAGCCGGTTCAAGAACACTGTGAAGAAGCTACAGAACTCATGAATCTTATACCAGCGGGTACGAACGAAGATCAACTAGGAGAAAGTTCTTTACCTCCACCCAATGAATTCGGCGGTGGCAATCCCTTCCTTATGTTCCTGTGCATTACACTTCTGCTTCAACACAGAGACTTTGTCATGCGTAATCAAATGGATTATAACGAAATGGCCATGCATTTTGATAAAATGGTCCGTCGACACAACGTACTTCGAGTGCTCAATCAAGCGAGGCAGCTCTTTGCTGGCTATCTTAGGAGGCATTCCTCTTCGTCATCAGCGCCGAAATCGGATTCGAACGTGTAGATTCTGTAAACTCTTAATGCCTAAATGTACTTGCTGATACCGAGTTGTAATGTGAACTGCGATACTATCAACTTTAAAATTAATTCCATCGTCGTCGAAACAAATCATTAATAATAAATAAAGGTTTTTTCTTAAATTCGAACAATGAACGAACGTACTTTTTTGTCAATAAAAATCTATCCGATAAAAATACGTATCAGTAATAGAATAGGCAATAAGAGAATGAAACAATCTTTCTGAGATCCTCTTCCAATCATTCAAAATCATCGATTTGTCACGCATACCCTTAACCTTTTCAGTTTCAGAGGTAGTTACTTATTTGAATATTTGTGTAAAAAAACTGTTATCGCTTACAAATGAAACTTCGAATACTTTTTATAATATCTATATGCCTCGATATTTATTGCCTATTCATCCGTTTATTTTAATAAAAAGATTATTTTTTTAGGAGAGAATTTAAGTTTAATTTGAAAGGGTTAACATCCCCATTGTGCATATACATACGAATTGCGTATATACACTGATGTAATTACATCTATAGTTTAGTAATACTTGTTATAAAGTCATTTAAGGTACATTTGTATCATACATATATAGTTCGAAGTTCGTGGAATCAAGTGAACTGAATATATTTCTTTAATATTTAATGTATAAAATTTACGATACATCTCGGAAGCTAAAACAACGTACTTAAGTTACGAATATGCACATCCGTTAGTTTTATCCATTATCACACCATCCAATACCACGTGCACCGCATCAACGAACTCTTTCACTGTACCTCGATTTAGAATTAAGTCGATAGTTTAAATTTGTAAAATACCTACAATTACCTTAGCAGCCGTGTCTTACTTTGTTCTCAAACAGTATGCTTGAGAAACGACAATAAAGTGCATTTAATTTTATCGCTAATAGTTGAAGTATTAATTCGTTAGTTTCTTTTTTTTTCAAAGTTGAGGAAGGTTACTGTATAGTTTTCTTACTTTTTATACATATGATAGTTTTTATACTTTATTTGGAATAAATCAATAATTTACAGTATATTATCTATTGACTATAATATAAAATATATCATTATCAAGAAACTTATTTATTCAGCACATTGTTACACATTAGTAACACCACCGCAGCTTCCATATAGTAAACTAGGATTTCTCGATTTGATGTCATTCTGTTCAAGTAATATTTACAATTTTACTTTCGCCTATTACCTCCACCAGCCAGTATCATGAGGATCCTCGTGAAAATGTTTATTGTGTCCATATAAATAGAGATGGCACTAAACATAGAAGATTCATATTAATATATCGTATTAACGTATAAATCCACAGAATTTAAAAAGAAATTACGTACTTGTTGATTGGATCATATGGTCTTCCATCAAATCCATACTTTGGATGCATCTCTGCTCGTTTAACAATTCTTTGCGTATCGTACAGAAGGAACATGGAGAACAAGATTAAACCACCATATAGAGCCATCGAGTGTAAACCAGATCCAAGAGCTGTGGTTGGAGGTAAAAACATGGTACCCACTGAACTTGCAAACACTACACCTAGACCAAGTGCTAGCGGTCCTCCCATGTTCAAAAACTTTTCGCTTGGAGCACAAACAGCTACTGTTGACAAACCACCAACTGCTCCAGCAGTATACCATGCTGCTCTAAGTACCAAAGGACCACCAAACAAATATAAAGGCGCAAGAACTGCACCAACGATACCAGTGTGAGCTAGCCATGCCAATTGTTTTGCTCCAAAGCCTTCCTTGTAAGGAATACTATGAACTACCATTCCACTGCCGACCATAGCTACCATGGTAACTATCAAAGCTCCCCATCCTTGACGCATGACCATATTCATTACAGTTGGTGATCTTAAACAAACAGCAGCAGATGCTGCACTGGCTGCTATGGATGCTCCAAAATATGCATATGTATCTTTAATTCTATCTTTCACATAGTGGGGCCACAACCTATGTAAAATTATATAATACTTTAAATTTGCTTCTATTTGCCTACAGTAAAATAGTAGAGGTATGCGATGATCCAAAACTCAAAAACCTGTTTATTTCTCAAATAAAATTCTTGACTCAACATTTTCAGGTTCTCGCATGCCTCTATAAAATAGCATTACAATAATACTGTTAGATAATGAACATACGCTGCTTGATCTATGGCACCTGCAGATGAGGAAAGACCCAATCCATAGTAACATAAAGCACCTAGACCAAGTACAGTGCCACCAGCCACAGCACCCTTTCCAATGTTGAAAGCTGCAAATGTTAATAATAACTATAATATTTAACAAAAAATTTAATTGCTCTTAATACGTTAATATAATGATAATCTTATTTACACTGTGAATCATCTGATTTATATGCTTCACGTTAAGTCTGAAAGAGCATGGATGGTGACATACCAACACATTCAACTTGTTAAGGCCTGTGTCCATTTGAGAGTAAAACTGTCGAACTGAGTAACTAAGTTACTCTTAAAAGTCAAATTTGTTTGCGTACATGCTATTGAGAGTGCTATCAGAGAGTTGCACGAAAAACTCTTGGAGAGCAAACAGCAAACTGAAACTCGCAAATGGACGCGTTTAATTTTTCTCACTGTGAGCAACTGTCAACTATAAGAACACCATTCGTATAGCTGAGTCTTCTCTTCTTCTTCACATTCATTCTGTTCATAAATATTTTCACAAGTAAATTCATACAAATGGATACATACTTGAGGGGATTTCCCAAGAGTTGACTTTCACATTAATCTCTGAAGTACTCTCAAATGAACATACAAATTGCAAGTACTCTTGTGAGCCACTATTGATAGAAACTCTCAAATGGATACAGGCCTTTATATAGAATGGATAATACTGTCATTATGTTTTGAGCTCTATTACAAATATTTGTTGAGCTTAATATACATATCAATTGTTCTCATACAAAATTTTAGTAGTAGATAGTAATATGTCAAGTTGTTGTGTGTGACTATATACATTATAGTACATGTATTCATAGTCCTATGATTGCATCATGTTATATGGAACTTTCATTTTTCCGTTTTGAATGAAAATTTGTACCTGTTTCTCCTGCAGGAGACATTGCCTGTTCCTTAATGGTAGCAGATCTACGAGCAGATCTAGTATATGCACTACGTCCATCGCTGGCGAACAATCTCGAAGATTGGATCCTCGGGATAAGTGGTTTCGAGGCGACAGGACTTTTCAGAATAACAGATAGAGTTGGTACAGTACCAGCTCTACACACCCTCGCGAGCATCATCTTTACGTTTTACCACTTATTCACGTCGTCAATCTGTCAAACAAACAGAAACACATGCAGTGGATGACCCGAAAACTATGTACCCATGTTAAAATATTCAAATTACACAGAGGTTTTCAATATATCAATAGAAATCTTGAATACTTCGAGAAATCTGCCGATCTACTATGATTTATTCGAAGTTCGAGATCAATTTGCAAAAATTTTTATGTTTACTCACATTATGCAATAACAACGCAATTGTTTCTCTCGAGCAGTCGAAATCACAATCAATGCTGAATGTCTGTCAATTTCACGTTATTCATTGCATTCGTTCGAGGCATGCGCTATGTTCAGCACAGCGACACTATGTAGCAAATGTTCGAATTAATTAGGTATCTAGATTGAACAGGATCACGTGGGATATAGAATTTGGCAAGCCAATTTATTATTCAAGCCTAAAACATTCGTAAATATTTAAGCACAAGATGTTTTTTAATTCTGCAATGCAAAGTTCTACCCATCATGCTATTAAAAAATTATGTGTAGAAGTTTCTAGAATTACATAGAGAAAGGAACGAGAGTGCCACAGATAGAGAGGATAGGAGAGTGCTCACACCCAGGGTTTCGGCGTTCCCACTTTCGTGACATTGCCGTTTTTAGCATGGCACAGAACCGGTCCGTCTTTTAGCATGGCACAGAACCGGTCCGCGTTTCCTGGAACAGAACCGGTCCGTCTTTTAGCATGACACAGAACCGTGTCGTCTTTCATTATTTTCTTATTATTCTTTTCACTTTACACTTTTCATTATTTTTTTAACCAGGATTAGAACGTACACCTTAATTGTTTTATATGAAATATGTAACTAACATGTAAATCTTGTGTACAAAATCTCCAATTAATATAAATTAAGAATAATATTAATTGTAATGATACGTATTTTATATTTTTCCAAGTTTGTAGTTGCAAACTCTAGTTGCAAAAAATGGAAAATCTGGAAAAATTCGAACAAATACAGATCTCATATCGAAGTTTAAAAGCGACCAACCTGAATATTAATTTAATAATAAGCTATTGTCATCAACACTATCTTAAATTTTTTCATATATTAAGCTACTGTTATTATTAATTAAAAAAATTTTTTTTCATGAATAAATATTTCTTCCGCCTCAACGCCATAAGATTTTTACTAGATGACTTTAAAAACACATTAGAACTATTTTTAAATAATTTTACTCGAAAACATTCTAGTTTACTCTTTATTTCACCGTTCTACTAATTTTTTATGGGCTGCGTTTAACGCTCTTTCACAATTCAATACCATGGTACCATCAATATTCAAGGAAGAACAATTTTTTGCGACGATCATTGAAAAAATAAAAGTGTTTCCTTCATTTCAGTCCTTTAGTGCGTTGGTGACGTAACGCCCAGTACAGCTACCTGAGTTCTGTGTCACATCTGGAGTTTTATGGTACGCTAACAATTGCTATTCAGTCGCAAGCCAGACCATACAAGTGAATACATCCACAACTTCCAGAGACCTGCCACCAAAACTAATTAAAGGAAGGCTAGACATGCAGCGTGTACTAAACTCCTCAAAAGTCGCGGATTCCAGTCGCTCGTGTTACGATACTTCATCGAAAGGGTGATATTACATATTTCTGTAACAGTTCCAAGTGCATACATTTTATTCATGATACACTTGTAGCGGCCATCGGCACATACAATCACCCATTATCAGCACACGCAGACACATAGACGCTTCATACTGTTTGCAATGATTAAATTCAATTAAATATTAAGTAAATCTTGCAAGCTGCTAACGGCCCTCGTAGAGTTGGGCATTATTTGGGATACAAAATTATTTAAATCAAAATTCGAATAAAAGATACTTTATCTTTATTTGTTATTTGAAGGTTCGAATAAAAAAAAAAGCATCTTTATTGGACAAGTGTCGAATAAATAATTTTATTAGATGAGAGTTTATCCGACGAATAAAAATACTTTTTTATATTCGATGCTTCAAATTAAATTTTCATTTTAATCTGTACTGTTATTCGGAGGCTACGACTAATTCTTCCGAATTTCGAATAATTTTCGTTAGCTCGAATAAGCGGCTTCGAGCCCTGTCGGCCCAGGTCCAGAAGCTCGTGCCACCTCGATAGCGCGAGGCAATGAAGCGCGTGCAACCGCGCGATCCGAGGCGAGAACAGGTATATCAGTGTGAAACTACTACCAATCAAATTACAAAGCTTCTTTATTTTTCATTATTCTTTTATAGCACTTCCATCAACCTATTTGTGGAGTTTTTCTGATTAAAATGACACTAATCACGATATAATTTGATCTGTATTGCTATTCAAACGCTTCGAATAATTTTCTTCGAATAATCTTTGTCAGCTGTAAGCTGTTAAAATTTTTGTATAATTTGATTGTATGGAGTTATACGTGTAGACAAAAGTATTTACTTTAATTGTAATTTAACCTACTTTAAAAATTAACTTATCTTATTTAAATTGAAATGTAGGGAATTTAATATTATATTTTTCTAGAATTGTTTAGACATCATGATTGCCCATGCTCAGACACCATGTCTGAGTCTGCGTTACGAATGAGTGGGACACTGTCATTTTTTAGTTATTTATTGGCATGCTGGCCCTAAGAATTCGTTACAGGAAGTTACAATTCGAAACAGGGAGACAGACCAGCCGTACTACACTCAATGACAATTGACACATCGCAGGCAGACATTCAGGAGAAAGGCGATACAAGTTTCGGGGAAAGATCCTTGAACAAGGGATTTTTGTGCAGTATACTGCAAGGCTTACGTGAGAAAATGAATTCACGGAGTCAGTAGGCGTTGCACAATTTACGTAAGGTTAATGATAGTTCAGTAAGTTAAATAACACGATATTAAGCAAGGCATATAGCAGTTTATAATAACATCACCCTCCAAAAAACTATGATTTACCATATTTATATACCTTCTATATGATATGTACCTTCTATATACCTTCTGTATGTAACTCCGTAAGCGTATATTAATGATATTATCGAATCATATGTAAGTTCATTCGAAACAAATTCGTTAGAATGCCGGGAATATTGTCTTTTAAGTTTTTCACGTGAAACGTGCATTATTTCAAATATTTATACAAATAAAGATTATGCACATACTTGCCGAATATACCTAATGCAGTTATTAAAAAAATCAAATATATTAAAAATCGCGTTATAAGTTATAAATGAAATACTATTATTACCATTATATATTTGAAAAAGAACGCAGTGTTGAATCTTGGGTATTGCGATAACTCGCTCGCCCGAACTTGTCCGATCCCCCTTTTTTTTTTTTTACGTGAGGAAATGCGTTACGCATACCCCGGCTTCCCCCAGGGAGATGATCTGCGACGTGGCGATGCCCCGGGTCCGAGCCCAGCCCCCGAGAAAGTCAGTTTACTGGTGGTCGGCGGAGCTGGCCGAGCTTCGCAGTTCGGCCGGCCGAGCCCGCCGCCAGTATTCCCGCGCCCGTCGCCGCCATTTTCTGGGCGGCGACGCGGAGTCGAGGGTCGCCGAGCTGTACGGGGAGTACAGATCGGCGGCCGTGGCCCTCAAGCGTGCAATTGCCGCAGCTAAGGCCAAGGCCTGGAATGAGCTCCTGCTCACTCTCCGTGACGATCCGTGGGGACGCCCGTATAAGGCGGTGGGTGCTTGGGAAGCTCCGCCCCTGGGCGTCCCCAGTCACGCAGAGGTTAAACCCGACGAGGCGGGCAAGCTATTCGAAAGGATCATTGCTGCCCGGCTCGTTGAGCGACAGCCAGTTTGGGTTCCGGAGGGGGCGCTCGACTATATGCGCTCGAGAGCGTCTGCGCCTCCTCCGAGAACAGGCTGTCGCTCGGGGCAGGGCGTTGATTGCTGTGTCGTTGGACATATCCACCGCGTTCAACGCCCTACCCTGGACGGAGATAATGAGTGCGCTAGATCATTTCCAGGTGCCCCCTTATCTCCGGGAAGTGGTCAGCGACTACCTCCACGGCAGGGAAGTGGTGTACACCGGCCGGTATAACACCGTGCATCAGAGGGAGACGCACCGCAGCGTTCCACAGGGGTCGGTCCTCGGGCCGCTCCTGTGGAACTTGGCTTATGACGCGGTGCTGCGGGTTGTCCTCCCTCCGGATACGGGTGTCATCTGCATAGCTGGTTTATGCCGAGGGGGAGGACTGGAGGAGGACCAGGCACCTTTGTGAGGCCGCCCTGGACTGCGTTGTAGGACGAATCCGGAGGATGGGCCTGACCGTGGCCGCCGCAAAGACCGAGGCGATCTGGATGTATGGATCCAGGCCTCGGAATGGAACTGGCCTCGGTTCGTGCCGCTGAAACCACCGTCGAGATCGGGCCCAGGATGAGGTACCTGGTCATCGACGGCCGCTGGCGATTCGAAGGACACTTTGAGCTCCTCGCCCCCCGACTGGAGAGGACGGCAGCCGCCTTACCGCGGCTGCTGCCGAATGTCGGGAGGCCGGATTTGAAAGTACGCAGCCTCTATGCGGAGGTAGTGCGGTCTATTGCCCTGTATGGGGCCCCCGTATGGCACCGCTCGCTCGGAGCCAGCTCGCAAAGCCAGAGACTCCTTGAGAGAGTTCGACGGCGACTGGCCCTGCGGGTCATACGGGGGTACCGCACCATCTCCACCGAGGCGGCGGGACTCGTCCGTGATTCCACCCTTCCCTGTGGTGGCGGCGGAACGGGCGAAACTATACCACATCGCTCGCTCCTTCCGCCGCCCGCCGGGGGTGGAACTCACGCGCGAGGAGGAGATGGAGCTCGAGGGCCAGAATCGCCAGGCTCCACACGTCCGATTGTCTGGGCCCTCCTGCTTATATTTTATACATGGTGCAGGAGGCGGGGTAGGTTGACCTTCCGCCTCACGCAGGTGCTCTCCGGCCACGGCTGTTTCGCAGAGTAACTGCATAAAATGGGGCGGGAGCCAACGGCGCAGTGCCACCACTGCGGCGAGGATGTGGACACGGCGCGGCATACCTTGGAGGAATGCCCAGCTTGGGCAGAGCCGCGCCGTGTCCTTAGGGCTGCGGTGGAAGGGTGGGACCCCTTGTTGGCGGCCATGGTCGACCACATGGCCGGCAGCGAGAGGCCGTCGAGCGAGCCCGGGAAAGGGACCCGCGCGGGGCGCGGGGCCGACTCCCGCGCCGACGTGTGCCCCCAACGAGGGGGGGGGTGAGGGTTGGGAGGGCGCGGGGGTCTCCCCTCGCGCCAACTTGTGCCCCCAGGTGTGGGGGGAGGAGCGGGTCTGGCGCGGGGAGTCTCCCCGCGCTTTGATGTGCCCCCGGCAGTGGGGGCGGTGGACGTGGGGGCCCGGGGTGTG
>CM052140.1:819586-841269 GCA_028454255.1 Halictus ligatus | reverse complement strand
GTAGTTTGTATAGATTTTGACCCGTGCATACGTATATGGTTTTCAAACCATGACAGTCAAGGTCAAATGCCTGCCGGCCCCCTTAAGAGCGTGGATGTACGAAAAGAAGCTAGGAGAAGGCAAAGGAGGGGAGCTGGAGAGGTTATTATTATTGGGAAGAGGTAAAGGGAAGGGATAGGATGCGAAATAGGAGAAGGGTGGGAGAAGGAGAGACGGGAATTCTTGGTGGAGAGGGGCTGGGCGTCGGAAGAGGTAAGGGAAACGACAGAAGAGAGGAGAGAGAAAACGAGCGAGCGAGGAACTGGTAAAAAGGGAGAAGGAAAGGCAGAGGGAGGAAAAACGGGAAAAACTAAAAATTCAAAGTATAATAAATGGTACGGAATGGTGAAGGGAAAGGGCCTGCCGGATGCCTGAAAGAAGGATGAGGGGAGAGTAGATGGCAGATAGTGGCGAAATTTAGATTGGAAAATGGGATGTGAGAAGCGAAATACTGGATGGATGAGGAGGTGAGAATGTGTAGAGTGTTTGGATGGGTGAATGAGATGTGAGAGCATGTCTGGGAGGAATTTATTAGGCTAGTTGAGGAAAGAGGATGGCAGGAGAAGACGTGGGAAGTGTTGGATGATGAGGGGGAGGGGGAGAAATGGTTGAGGAGGGTGGAAGACTGGAGGGAAGGTGCAACTGGAAGGAGTGAATAAGAGCAAATCAGAAAGGATTGAGATGGATGGTGAACGACCAGAAGAGGGGATCCGCCGATTAGGGAAGGGCGCGCGCGCGCGCGCGCGCGTGTGTGTGTGTGTGTGTGTGTGTGTGTGTGTGAGACGAAGTAAATGATAGAAGTAAATTCAGTTATATATTTTATTTTTATATTATCTATTTTGTTTTACTTTACGTCTATTATCTCTCTCTCTCTCTCTCTCTCTCTCTCTCTCTCTCATTCTTTTCTGATTAATTTAGTTTTGCGTTTATTCTTAGTTTATTTGTATGTTTATTTTTACTTTATTTCTTAGGTTAAGACATACATATAGATTAAGTAGATGTAAGCGGTAGAAATAAGAATTAGACTGTAAGATAATTTTTAAGATAGAAGTAAAGTTAGGTTAAGAGCGGAGCTAGGAAGGAAGGGTGAGGATAGATGAATTGTAACCCCGAAGGGAACAAAATAAAGTACTACTACAATTAATATTGTACTTTATTTATATTAATTAGAGATTTTGTATATTAGATTTATATGTTAGTTACATGTTTCATATAAAACAATTAAGCAGTAGGTTCTAATCCTGGTTAAAAACTAAAAGTTGCCGAGATTCTGTTCCATGCTAAAATTTGCCCAGGTTCTGTTCCATGTTAAAACAGTGATGCCACAAATGTGGGAATGCCGAAACGAGGGCGTGAGCACTCTCGTATCTTCTCTGGTCAAGGTTCAAGATTTACATTTCTTGAAACCCTAGGGGGTTCATGTCATCGTTGTGTCACTATTTACTTCATGTGCCCTACTTTTATGGATTTTTCATACTCAAGGTCACGTGAAGGTCATAATAGTATAGGTTGTTGAATTCTTCTTTACCTCAGCTATCATATAGCGATAATAAAAATATATCATTCCATGTAAAAAACTTCAATGACCTTGAATTCTCAAAAAATATAACGTTGAACAAATTTTTTTGCCTATCCTAATATTTGCCCCTCTGAACCAATTAATGTTTTCCACTGAAATTTTCTTCTATCATAAAAAAGAAGCGAGGTATTTTAGATGGTCGAATTAGATGAGACACCCTGTATAGTAGCCTTTTAATCGATTGATTTTCCTTTCTACGTAACACATAGTACATGGTACGTATGCTGAGATATTGAACGTTGAACGTCCGTGGTATTTCATCGTCCGCTTAGATTTTCGAATACTGTGATTCTCTTGAGGAGAGGAAATATACCAACATGTTTCGACACCTTGTGAAGCCCGTTGCTCGGATTACAAATCCAGGTGAGATAGTAGATATTATATACTTTATTATCACGGTATTGAACATACTTTTTCATTTTAAAGCCCTTACATAATATCGCTGAATGTTACTTTTGTTATATTTCGAAAATATTTAATAATTCTTCAAGTATAAGTTATACATTTAATACATGTTGTGTATATATTATAATATTTCTAACAACGTGAAATTCTAATATAATTTTTGTAAAATTTGAAACCGATTTTTCATTATTCTCAATTTTAAATTGGCAGTGTGATTATTTTTTAAATATTCTTTTTTCAAGGAAAAGTTGACATAATCGATTGTTAAATCTAATACATAAGTACAAATTTAGACTTAATGAATTTTTATATTAATACTTTACATAAGAAAATGTTTTCTCCTCTTATTATTTCAACAAATAAATAATTAATTATTAAAATTTGAAGGTACTCGGTCACATCAAGTTCCTCATAGTTTGAGACCACCACACATGGATGAACTGCCAGTACCACAAGGTTGTTGGAAGGAAGCATATGAGAAAAATAATAGAAGATATAACATGCAATTAATTGCTGGTGTTGTTTTACTTATTGGCACCATTGCATTTGTATGTAATAATATGCTATAATTGTTTATTTAATTTCAGTAATAATGTATAACTATAATATTTAAACTTTTAGGGTAGAGCCACTGGAATGCTCTGGCTCAATTACAGTGCACCAACTCCAAAACAATAATTCTTTAATTACAGTAGATATATGTATGAAATGTTGTAGAACAGAAAGAATACTGTAACTATACTGTTACTATTCAATATTATGAATAATATAATACCTTGTTCGCAATAAATATGATTTGTAATATTATTTTTAATTTATTTTTATTATTCAATTGCTTAACCAGTTAACTGTGGAATGTAATTTTAAAAATCCCTCAACGCGTGGAATTACAATCAAGCAATGAAGAATATACACGTCGAACGCAGACCAAATGCGGCTATTATAAAAGCCAAAGCCCTTGTAAAGCTAAATGAGAAAGAATTACTTTTTTATTCGATAAGAATTTAACAATTTATTAACGTTAACTACATCGCAATAGAATTTCAGATTGACGAGTATACTCGTCGATCACAGTTAACTGGTTAAAGTGCTGATTGCTCAAAACATAGTAAAGAGAAAGAAATGATTGTACATCAGACCGTTTGATGAAAATGACTTAAGAGCATCCAGTGTATCACAGTTGCAGATTTTTATGACGGGCAGAATGTTAAATTTCTGGCATATGGCTCACCTACTGAAGTTACTCTCCACTTCTCTCCATGTAATTTTCTGATAGATCCCTTAAAGTTGACAGCCTAAGTATTAATATGCCAATAATAATAAAGAATAGTTTTTATTAATTTTCATTTTAATTTATTTCATGGGATAATGAATTTTTTTGTTTTTTTTTGTATAGGAAATTATATTACTTCAATCTAAATACTAATATGAATTACAAAATATTATTCACATTACAATTTTAGTTTACTAAGTTCCTCAATGAGATCGAGCTATCTCAGAGAAAAATTCTAATATATCTTGTATGGTAAATTCAAGGGTTACCATACTGTCTGGATAACATCGTTGTATCAATTCCTCTATGTATATATATTGTGCAATAAATTCACCTTGCATTTCACGCCAGACAACCTATAACGAAGCTGCATATAGTAGGTAGACAGTAATAGTATATGATATTGCTATATTAAATGTTTCCATTTACTTGTAATAAATTTTCTTCTTCACATAGGTGCTTTTCAACTTTTCTATACAGATTTTCCAAGCCCTTTTTCACTTCTCGAGCTGGATATTCCTTTACAACACGCCTAAGTTCTTGTTTGCTGAAAGCCATTTGGTAACTAACTTCAGATTCTTTAACTCCAGCACCAACTTTTGCTTGTACACCTTCAAAAAATAGCTGTTGACAGAATAAATATTTCTATTTTGAGTAGAAATTCCAAAATCGAAGATTAAAATTAATTAAAAATTGTAATAAACAAACATTCAGTTTCTCAAGAGGTCTTCCAAAATATTGTGTAACGTATGCTTTCAAAGCATCATGGTATTTCTGTTTAGCTTCCTTGCGCTCATGGTCAAGTACAGATATTTTTAATTGTGACAGAAGATCGTACAAATGATGAAAATTTTCTGTAATGTAATGTACACATTATATTTAACCCGTATGAACAAAAACAGAAAAAAATTTAAGACTTTAATCTTACCCATTTTAATAACTTCAGGTGGAGTTTTATGATGTTCTCTACTATGGATAACAATTGCTTCAAACATTGCACTTACTAATTTAGTGTACCATTTTTCAAGATCAACCTTCCGATCGGAATTTTTGAAGATTTTTTCTGCTGTTTTTGCAAAATGTTCAAAATTTTCTACATATGACAATATACCACACTTATTTCTGCGATTAACTTTAGTATCAGATAAAATTGACTGTAACTGAGTTTGCATAAACTTGTCGAAAGATCTTTTTACTTGAATCAAAGCGGAAGCAAATGTCATCGATAAAAAAGAACCAGTATCTTGTGCTGACATAACATGTTGGGACAAACGTACCAAGACATACATACACCAACTATAAAAATTGCGTTAAAAATTAATATACAAGTAAACAATCAAATTTAATATCAGACAAATGTGTAGAAAATGTATCTATTCCGAATGAACTTACAAACTATCAATTTTGTCTAAAAAGGCAATAAAATTATTTAATTCAATTTCCAATGATGGAAATATCGCTGCCATTGTTGCGCGTACTTCTTCATTTACTTGTCTTTCCAATTTTTTACTTGCAGTGGAGGTAACTGATCCAGGACTTGCTGCTCCATTGCTAACATTATCTGCTGTTTCTTCCAATTCGCTACTCTGACACATTTAAAAGGATACTTAGACCATACAATCACTCACAGTAATATTCGGCCACTTTTAAAAGGACGATAACATTTTTCATATTGAATCATACGACTTGGATTTTTTTTTTTTGAGAAGTTAGAACAATGAGTTAACTACATGCCGCAAAAAAATTTATTTTCAACTTTTTTTATGTAAGCCTATATTGAAAATATAAAAAAATAAATTTTATAGATCTATATCGGTCGATGCGGGAAAAAATGACAGGCATTAAAAGATGTAAAAATCCTTAAATTTACTACAGTTACAAGCCGAGAGGTGTAAAAACTGCAATTTTCACCATCTTTAACAACATTTGTAGATTATTGCAACATTGACCAATTTTGATGAAATCTTCAGAATATGTATAATTGACTTTATAATTGTCTAATAGAATTTTTCAAAAATTTTTTTCATGTCATGGAGTAAACTAATTGTTTTAACTTCTCGCAAAAATCCAAATCGTATGATTCAATATTTAAAAAGTTATTGTCCTTTTAAAAGTGGCCGGATATTATTCTGAGTCGCTGTATATGTTATAATGAATTTATAATAGTAAAATTGACATACTTTTGATGGAGAAAGAACAGAATCCAATTGTAGAAACGAAATGCAAAAGGCTTGCTCTGCAAGACAAACTGGTTGCATTTGTGAAAGCATACAATCAAGAACCGAGTCTAATAAATTTCCATCTCCTACAGGTGCCCATACTTCACCACTTAACAAACAAATAGGTGCTGGATTTAGTAAATCTTCTGCCTTTTGTCCACTAGATCTTGATGTATTTGCTTTAAAAAGAAATCTTATTAAAAAATGATACATATCATTATTATAATTAGAGGGTGCGAGAACCCAAAAATGTCGGGTATCCGATGGTCGGGACTGGTAAAAAGTTTTATTAAAAATCGGGACGGATTCTCCAAAATTTTGGGGATCCCGATATATTCGTGAATCCCGAAATTTTCAAAAACTCGACTCATCTCGACCCGTTCCAACCATCAGGTCCCGACATTTTCAGGTTCTCACAGACCTCCAATTATAATAAACAATGCGTACTATTGTACCTTGAAGACGTTTAGAAATCAATTTATTCCTTGCTTCGTCAAAAAATCGTTTTAGATCTCTTTTATATAATTTACTCATTGTATCTGTATAAACTTTGGTTAATTGTACAAAAGCCTTATTGTCCAACGCTCTTAATAATTGCATCAACTCAGTATATGGCCCAAGTTCGTGATGAACTGCTTGATGTGTTGGAAGAATCAAATCTGTTGATGACGTTGATATTTCTCCGATGTCGTTGCCCTATAAAACAGAAAATATTCTATATTTAAGTCTATTCTAAGTTATTCTATAACTTAGCTTTTTTCAATCGATCAATATGAAATATACTATATAATAGTATACTATAATAGTATACAACTAAAGTATATTTACCAAATGTATAAAAAGATTATTCAAATGCCTAGCCACAATTATAGAAAATTTTGCTCTATGCTTATCAAGACGTCTCTTTTGCTCAGTTACTGCGCTTAATTTATCAAGTCCTGATGGTAAGGGAGCTGTTGTGGCTTTTAAAAGAGCAACACCTGCTTGACTAAGTTCTTCTTTTTCTCCTGGTAGTTCAGCTTCATTCAAAATGTGTTGATGAGTCGGCGAAATATCCAATTGTGACTTGTCAAGCAAAATTAAAAATTGTATATAAATACAATAAATTCTCAAGTCTTTCTATGATTTTTAAAACAGAAAGTTGTTTACTATAACCATCTTATACATATATTACTTACTATAACTGTATTTAACTGATCTAGCAGAAGTCTTGCATTAGTGTTAGCAGTATGAATAGCTTGATTCTTTTGGCCCACACGAGCCATAACTTCTCTGATTCTACCAAGTGCTTCATCATAAGCTGCAAGACGAGCTTCAACAATTGAAGCTTCGGTTATTGCTGCTTCAATACTATTCATCAATTGAGTTACACGGGCTTCTGATGCCAAAACTGATTGTACATTCTCCTGTATCCATAAATAGTGCAAACTGAATTAAAGTCGAATTTAATAACAAAAATAATTAAGATAGTTAAAACTTGTCAAAAATTTCATTTCATGTTGTTTAAATAAATGAAATATTATTTCCCAGAAATTTTATTTTACCCCATCAAGAATAGAGAGATCTTTGGAAAGAGTTTCCATAAAGAGTTCTGCATTAGCGACTGCATATTCGCAATTTTCCATCATCTGTTTTAAATCAGCAGCTTCTTTTTCAGTAATAGGTTGATAATCTGATGAAATGGGTGATGAGAGCAGTTCTAAAGTCGAAATATTAAAATTCTATTAAATATTAATTTGGAGAATATATACGAGAATATGTTGATAAAGGGAGTATCAATTTAAGCTGTCAAAGCCTTAAATTTCTAATCGTCTTTATATAATATTTTCATAAATATGTTTACCTGGTGTGAAAGTGATGCTATCACTTTCCTTTAAGGAACTTGGATCTATGAGCCATTCTTTAGGAATATTTTTAAATTGTGGTCGTTGAGCTAGGCTACAAGAATAGGTATACAAATTGCTAAGAAATGTTCTTCGTTCCTGAACTGTTGTTACAGACCATTTGTATAGTTTATCAATGTGTAATTCTATATCCATAGAATCATTCTTAACTCCATCAACGATTTGAATATCACTCAATGACCATGATTGCTTTTTTTTAAATACATTTTTATCGTTCTTCTTTACTTGATACAAAAGTAACGATGGAGGTGTATCTGTGGTCGTAGTTAAGCAGAGAAAGCTCATTTTCTTCTTTTTATATGCCTTACTTACATAACATACACTTAATAATTTCTCATCACCAGGAGTAAATACTTCTCTTTGTAATGTATGCCGTATTGCTGCCATAATTTCGATTATATTTTCAAATACTTTCTATATACAACTTAATTGACACTTATCAATTTTAATCTTTTCATGAACCACTTGTTAATTTAAATATATCCATAAAAAGACAATGCGATGTCTTTCCATGAACTTTTATAAAATTGTGTAACCAAGGTACTTTTGTATAGCCTCAATGTTTACAATTTTTATAAGATTAGTGTATATGAACGTTTGATGCATGTTTTGGCGTTGTATTCTCAACCATAAATTTGCGTAGGTACATTTTAATTTTGCTGATATTAAATTATGTTTGAATAAAATACTTCTATTTGACAGTTCTGTCACATTGACATAATACATGTCACTGAATATATACACCAATATACACGTATATGTATAAAGCAGTATAAAGTAGTCGAGCACGTGATCACATCTTTTATTGACCAATAACGAGATGGGTAAAGCAGCCGTTCACACGAGTAGACCAAATAGAAATGTTTACTGTTATTACAAGTGGAAATTTAAATTTGATGTGTTGTCGACTATGTTTACCCGCTGATGACAATATATGTATATTCTCCAAAGTTAAAAGTTAGTGTATAAGACGATGTAAAGTCAAAAGGATTACTTCCCTCACTTCATCTAAATATGTTTGTTATGTGATCCATTTCATTGTTACATATTACCACTTCGACAAATATAAAAAAATACGTAATGCCACAACCTGCTCTAGTTGTAGCCGTGCTGAACAACGTGGCAACACCGCTTGTGGACGGATCGGGAGTCCTTATTATGTATAAGCAATGTATAAATATTATAACTATGGTAAGTAGATGTGATATTAAAGTATACTAATATTTATAACTGTGGTATACATTTTGTGGACTCTCGGAATAGTTTGGTGTTGTGATACATAATAATTGAAATTTTTAGTGGTTTTAAGAAAATATAAATATGGAGCAAAGTAAAATCATCTTTGAAGGAAGATGCAACATTTGAACATGAATAAAAGTATATATAACTTAATAGAAACCCGAAATAGACAAAATTATTGGTTCTACATCGAAGAGGTTAAGTGAATACGTTGGAAAGGGGTTGGATAATTATAGTTACTGAAGGGAAGAGATGTGCAGGTAATTATAAAATCTCTTTGGTTACACCAATTTTTGGTTTGCCATATTCATTTGCTTTCACCTGTGTTGTGTTTCATTAATTATTTTAAAATATATTACTGTTTGGTATAATTACTAAATTACGTAAGTAGCATTAAAGTCTCAAATAAAATAGTTAGAGTATTGTATTTAAAGCATCAAAATTGTTATAAAAACATAAATTCTTCATAGGTTTAGTGATCATCATTGGTAAAAATGCCTACGTGTGTGATTAAAGGCTATGTGAATAGAACTTTCAAGAAGAATTCTACATAGGAGATGGAGGAAAAAGTAACGAAAATCTCTTTTTATAGGTAAGTATGAAGGAAATAAGGGTTTCACACAAAAAAATTTCTTTTGTACTTAATTTATTTTTTAGGCTTCCAAAAAGTGGCATGAGACGCCAATTATTTAATAGTTTAGGCTTAGATGAGTCAACTGTACCTAAAGAGTGTGATATGTTCAGATTATTTTAGGAGCCTGGATTTTGATAGATCCTCCTTAATGTGTAGAAGGATAAAACCACATGCTATACATTACGCATGTAATAGTTTATCATGGAGCCATATTATGTCTTTTGAAATGATTATAAAATTGGTTATTTTTAATTAAAGTTACAAGGTTTAGAAGATACAAGGGAAAGAACTAATGACGAATTCATGAAATTATCAAATGAAGAGAGGAGTCTGAGTTTATTTTCTTCTGTATGTTTCTGTAGCTGTAAATGGAGACCCAGAATGAAGCATATGTTTGTTTAATTTCGGTTCAGTTCTAATAAAAATAATTTCTTTTTGGTTAACACAGTATTTTTATTTCAGTTATATTGTTTCATTCTTGCAAGAAGATTCAAAATTTTTTGTTTATAGTTTTCGTTTGTGTTCCATTCCGGGTGCCTGACTGAAATATATTATCACATTATTACACTTCATCTGTAATATTACAATCATGTTACAGAAATTGTTATTAGTATTGTTTGGCATTGAAAGAAGGACCCAGTAATTCAGATATATTTACTGCAACTGTAGAAAGTCCAGTTCAAAAGCATTCTACCAATGTTTTCTCTGCTGAACTATTATAGAAAATACAGAGAGTTGGGTCTCCATTAAAACGTGAATATGTCTCTGTTGTGTTGTGTAGACATGAAATATTAATTGATATGCACTATTCTAATATATGAAAATATTTGATTGCAGGCGCAGACTGTTAAGGTCTCATTGGCTAAACCAATCGAGATCTTCTTGGTTATTCCACTTGGTGCCGACTAAGCTCGAAGGACCACCCATGATGTAGGACTGACTCACAACTTCTGGTTTTTCACAACTGAATTTATTGTAAAGAACGCGTAACTTGGACGTTGCGCGTATCTAGTTGCTATAACTCGGACTACAATCTCCCTGCTTGGAGAACTCTATGCTTCTGCCTGTCTTAATTTTTGCTGCGGTCCTTGGCACCTTCGAAAATCGCTCTCCCTTCCCCCTTTCCTATGTGCCCAGGGTGGGGCCTTAAGGGCGGTTCCCTATTTTCCGAAGAGTCGGAAAGTTGGCTGCCCCTTCCAATGCGCCCGAAGCGCGTTGTCTTTGGTGGGGTTAAGGGCCCGGGTTGCCAAAAGCACAGTGACTACGTTACCGACAAAAAATGTGGGTTTACGGGGATCAAGTTTTCGTCCTTAAAGAAGAATATTTTGTCGCTGGTAAAGGGCTCATTCGAAAGAGGAAGGTTCAATCTAATGCGGGCTGGTCATGAGCTGACTAGATTATGCAGATGTTTAGAAATATAAGCGTTAGAAGTACGTAGGCCAACAATTGACGATGCACGTGCCGTGGAATTCAAGCATTTTTATGGCATTGTGAATATTATTCTGATTAAAAATATAATGTTAAATACAATATATATAATGCTCGATTCTCCATCTGTATGCCGTTTGTCAGTCGCTGGGTCTTCGATGTTCGGCGCTCGTCGGACTTCGCCGTTTATTCGAGCTAGCAAAAGTTATTCGAAGCCTTCGAATAAAAGATACGGATAAAAGATGAAAAAATTATTCGAAGTTCGAATAAAAAAATTCTCGTCAAATAAAATTATTTGTTCGATTCTCGAGAGTAAAAATACTTTTTTTATTCGAACCTTCGAATAACGAATAAAAATATGTTATCTTTCATTCGTTATTCGGAAGTTTTATTTAGATAAATATTTTGCCCAACTTTGCTTTCAAGTGCTGGAACTCAATCGCGGTCGCTCGTCGTAGTATGTCTATCATGTTCACTCTCGGTATGGCTCTTCGCTATTCTTGTCGAACCTTTAGAGCTTTTCCAGATGAGGCGATTTACGCACGTTTCAAACAAAACATACAAAAAACCTGACTGCGACATACGCTAAAGAGATAAAAATAAAAAATATTATTAATAAAACAAAAAATCTGACTCAAAAAGAATTATTAATAATTCATACTTTCTATTTATATTTTATTTTTTATTTTATTTATTATCAATATTTTATTTAATAAATTAGTTTTTTGTTTCTAATCTTTTTAGTTCTTTTCGCAGTCGGAACTTTTGTTTTTTTTTATAATATTTCTTATTTTTATCTTTTTAATATATGCGGTCAGATTTTTTATTTGTTTGCTGTCTACATTGAAACAATTATCATGCCGTGATGGTTTATACCTTTCATTTCCACGTCGGAAAATAATACTCTTCGTATTAAAATTCAAATCAATTATATTGATGTGTTACCATTTGTTAACAATATATAAAAACATAATTTTTATATTTTTCTTCTGTACATTTACATATGTATATATTCGTGTTATATTCGTATAGAAAGTTTAAAAAATGAAGAAGACTTTTAAACAAGTCAACGAATATTCAAATGATCGTTTAATACAATTATTTACAATTGAAAATTCCAAGAAGGAATAAGCCTCCAAATTTCGACAGATCCGAAAGGAAGATAAGAAACCGCTCGAAACTGCTCGAACGTTTTCCATGCGAGCATCGACGGTGTTTATATAAAAATGATGAGGCAACATTGTCCTTTTAAAAGCTGACAACGCTATAAAATCTAGCTTCCTCGTCATATACCTCTTGTGTTGCAACGTCGATCGAGTTCCCTTTCTGATTCATAATAGAATGTGGCTACCACTGGAAACTTTGGCGCTTCCATACCATCACCGCCACGCCCCTAGCGGACAAATTACTAACACATCACCATTGCCAAATTCACACAGTCACTCTACACACTTTACGACACTTCATCTCTGACTCTAGACAAGTACACACGCTACGCTGTAGATACACACATCACTTACCATTTTGAATTTGCTACGTTTTTGTTATTGTAAAGTTTATACATCGTTTTCACGTGTTTGTTGTTGAATAAATAGTTAAATATATACAAAAGTATAATCCACCTTTCTCACATAATTATTTGAATATAGCCATAAACGCTATAAGAATACGACGATAGCTCCATCTCGTATTCATCAGTCAGCTACACATTTGTAGGCAATACCATTTCTGTAAAGGAAACTGTACGGCAGATACCGACCACTGAATCTTGTCCTAAGTCACGTGACTTACCCGGGCCCTTAAGGGGGCCGGCAGGCATTTGACTTTGACTGTCACGCCAATTCTTGAACGGCCCTCGAACGGTCAGTAGGGAAAACTGATTGTGGAATGGTTGAAATTTTCTTTGTGGAACTACGTCGCGTCTACGACATATCGGTAAAAAAGAATATATGAAATGCCGACTGAGGATGGTAAGAAAATTGAGTAGTAGCGGAAGAGAAAAACGAAAATTGAGAGAGAAAGCTAGCGACTAGACATGGTTGCCACATATAATCCTTCGCCTCACTGTTGCCATGTCACCAAATCCATAAATGTACAAGCGTTTCGTGAAACTGATTTCTGCCTCGTGAGCCTGATTCAGCCCACCAATACATGCTAACACATACATTGCGACGGGCGCGTAGATATACGCAGGACTCGTAGTCACATTACCTCTGCAGTTTTTCGCTAATATCTCTGAAATGAAACTCGAATGGCGGTCACGTGAATGCAGAAGCTAAGGAAATCATTTGGTTTATATTAAATTGAATCAGTTTATTCTTACAATATAATAATTTTATACATATTTCCAGGACTTCTTGAAAATGAGCCGGAATTTACTTCCTGTCAGAAAGAAAATTCAAAATTCAACTTCCTGTCAAAAAGAAGCGCAGAAATGTAATAATATATGTATATTATTATATATATGTATATTTATATATGTCTCATATTTCGATATTATAAATTATATATATATATATATATATATATATATAATAATTATATATATATATATATATTTATATATATATACACATATATGTATATATCGTCTGTGTCATGCCGTATCTTTCTAGACTACAAAAATTGGTGTGTCACGACGGTAGCGTGCCAAGCTTTCACCCGGACGACCAGGATTCAAATTCTTCCCACTAACGCATTTTTAAAAATTTTATTATGTTCTACCATGATGTAATTATATTTTCAATCGATTAAATTTCACGCATATAATTGAGAAAGTGAGCCGGAAGTCACTTCCTGTCAGAAAGAAAATATACACATATCATGAAAGCAGCTTTTTCTATGCTATGAAGCGCATAAAAAATTAAACAAAATTTATCATATTATTTTTACTTTAGATGTTAAATCTGAAGTCAACAAACACACAAATACAAATTTACAACTGTTGAGACGCAACGCAATGCGGGACCCATGAAAGGGTCTCCCGAACCTGACACCTAGTCCCAACCACTTCGACCACCCGACTAGAGGCAATAAATTAGCCTAAGAGTCGAAGGCTCTTGAGCCCCAAAACGACGGGACTCGTCCCATTTTCTCCACGAGTTTCCGGGCACATGAGAAGTTAAGACAGCGTCTGGACAATTTCAAACTACTCACCCCCATGTTTCTCCCTCTACCATTTTTACCACTTCCACCACCAATTTCACATCTCTTAAATACCCATTTCTGCGTGCGAGTCTTTAGTCTTCGGTAAGTCTTCACTCAGTCTTCAATCAGTCCTCAGTCAGTCTTCAGCTTGTATCTAAATATTCACATCTTTGTACAGTCGTCGTAATTAAAACACAAGTTATTGTTATCGACAAGTTGTACCATTTCTTTACCATTCAAAACACCTCACAATTAAAAGGAACTACCTAGCAAGGTTTTAAGTAACCGAACAGGAGTGATAGATGTGAGAAAAGTCGAACGATCTTTTCCGTCTACGCACGTACATACTACAACTAAAGACTAAGTGTAAAATAAACTTGAATAATACCATATATTTAGATAAAAGTTCATAGAAATTTCCAAAGTTTTGTATACGTATGTGAGGGATGAGGGACGGAAGGATGCTAAAGTAACTGCAACAAAATACATAGTAATAAAAGAAAATGTTTTATTTGGCAGAAAAAGAATACCAACATTCGCTGCTAGGATAAGGAAAACTGCCAAAACCTTATCAGTATTCATAATACAAAAATTATATTATAAATATAATAAAATTGTTACAGTATGATCTATAAAATTTACAGAAACATCCCCTCAGTCCTCCTATTGGACTTGGCAGCATGAATCTCATCTGTAACATGACATAAATAAAAACGAATAAAGTACTGAAAAATATAATAGATAAATTCGTATGATTGTGTATACTTACCGGATCTGAGATACGCAGTCGGATGGTTTGGGATCCATTGGCAGCACTCTGGAATCTATCAGGGAAGATGCATCTGCAAAAACAAATAAATTCTAACCTAACAATTTTCAACCGCTGAAATAATCAGCGGTTCCGCAGACTATTTCACAGTGTGCGACCCGACGACATCGCGTCAGGAAGCTCCAGCGATTCCAATGATTCGCGAGCTGATGATGATAAGCTTTCTTCGCTCTATATCGGAGGGCTCTCGAATGGCCAGACTCCTATTGTGTCGACTGTCGACTATTTCCGGCAGCATGCAATGTATGTAAAATCGGGATAATTTCGACTGCATTTCTCGCTGCCGAAATTCGTCGTATCTATATATCTTTAGCGATATCAAGCCTTTGCGTGTCCAAACACAAAACAGGCAGTACATTTTTTGCGTTACGTGCAGCTGCCCTTGCACTTGATAAAAGTAATAATTCTTTTTGTTCATTGTAGTACCCGCATCATCCACAAATATTTTGCGTACTGCAGGTACTGTTTTTATGGCTTCTTCTGGCGATATATTTTCTGCCGTTTTCGGGCATTTTATTTCGACGATACCGTCGTCATCATCGATCACGCCGTCCGGAGAAGCTCTCAAAAATGGGATTGAGGCATCGATGAAGAGGCCAAATTTTCTTATTGTGATGCCTTCTTTTCGCGAGAGTTCTTTTCGGGCAATATCTTCGCACTGCCGCCCATGCTCAATGGAAGACAGGTCCAAAACTTTTGGATATAATAGCGACCTTACCAAATTACCACACGGCGTCTTTTTCAAACGTCGGCACACTTGCCCGAAGTTCGATGCTGTGAGTAATTTGGATCTATATATTTGCCATTTTTGGCTCTTTGCTTGCTCTCTAGTTTCCTTGTCAATGTTTTTTCTATTACTCTGCCAATCCTGCAGAATCTTCATGTGTCTTTCCTTCTCTAGGTTGATCACATGTCCCTCCATGTCCGGTTTTTCTGCGCTGGGTCCGTAATCTTTCTCTGGGTCTCTCGTCGTCTGTGAAAACGGCTTTCGTGCCTTCTTCGATGAGCTCTTCCGCTTTTTGTTTCTGTTTTCATTTTCCTGTTTTCTTCGTTCCTCCATGGCTTCCAAACATTTCGGCGGCTCCTTTCGTTTGGCTCGCATTATGCGGGACAATATATCTTTTGTGTTGTACTGTATAACAGCAGCGGCATATCTCGCGGTATACGATCCCCTCTGACTCCAATTTATCCTTTTGCCGCCAGTATATTTCGCAATAATAGAATTGAAGCTCTCCACTGAGTTGTTATTGCTATTATATAACAAATTTTCAGCGTGAGCTATCAACGGACGGAAGATATCTTGAATCTTGTGATACATTCCGATTTCCATTAGATGCGGCACTATGTTTTCTTCGTCGTTATTTGCGACGCGGTCGCAGAAATATCCCAGTTTTCGGCACTCTTTGTGTTCTCCAAAGACGTGGCTAGGAATGTTCGTCAAATGCTTTTGCAAGTTATTTATCTTGCGATTGATCGTAACATTTTCCTTCAGTCTGTATTCCGCATCTTTCGTGATGTCCGTACGCATTCTGCGAATGCTGCTTTCCACGGCTTTTCTATATTTCCCAGGCGGAGTCTTCTTCGCAATATCTTTCAGTTTATTGCAAAAGTTGGGTAGCAAATGGTTCGTGCATTCAATCTTTTTCACACGAACCATCTCCGCTTTGTACGGATCACAATCCAAAACTTTTTTATATGCGCTGCTGTCGCCGTCAGAAATCAGTGTTGCATACATGAGACCTCTTTTTTTATGCTGGTCTCGAAGCCATCTGCAATTGCGTCGCTCTCCATTTTTGTCGATGTTTGGTGTCGTCCCCAGTTTTTGAAGCACGAATGTTTTTTCGGCTTTCCGTTTTTTCTGGCAGCGTTGTGACATACGACGCACATCTTGTTCTTCACTCCAGTGAATAAAACTTTTTGCGTGTGGTATCCAATTATTCCACCCACACCGGACATGGAGTCGTATTTTCCAGTACGGTAGGATCTCTTCATCCAACTACCGTCAGCCACAACGGGGATGAATGGAATTCCTGATGGTAAAACGTCACCTCTTTCAATGGCTAAGCGTTTTTCTTCTTCAGCCGCTGCTATCATTTCTGCTTCTGCAGCATTGATGGAGGTCTCTACGATGTCGTCATGACATTTTCTGTATATCCATCAAGACATGCATGGAATGTTTATTGCTGAGAACATTTCCTCCATTTGCATGTAACCACGTCCACTAGTCATTGTGCCGGCCACCGCACTGGAATTGATATTCAATGTATTGCTTTCTGAAGATTCACTATTTATTTCCGTTTTATATTCGTACATCTTGCATTCGATTACTATTTTTGTCGCCAAGCCGAAGCGCCTCATGCCGGTTATAGTTAAATTGGCTATGGAACCATTCAAAGTGTCCGAATGGCTCTCCAGTTTTTTCATCTCATCGAAGATGTGCCGCAAATCCACTGTTACGAGCCAGGGCTGCGAGCAACGCGAGAGGCCGGCGAGGGGTTGTTACCCCAAGAATATGGTTTCAATTTGGAAATCTTTGTTAATCTGAATTTAACATTAGCAAGCCTCGTAACTTATATAATTTAATCGATACAATCCGAGCGGTAAGATTGTATCGTGTGGGAACGTTCAATTATTAGATTAGGATGTTTGGCAATGATTAAGGGTTGTAATTTACGCGAGTTAACAAACAAGACAATTTATTCTGGATTCGAATAGGTTACAATTGTGATTGTTGGGTCGCGAGTGAAGGTAATAAATGTACAATTATAGAAATTGATTACCTATGTTGCACGGTGTTGACGCACTGGCAATGCGGGGTCGGAGAGCAGTTGTTGAAGGCAAAATAGAAACTACACGAACTAACGGCTTCTATAAGGTAACGTTTGATTCAAAAGGGACTTTAACCCGATCTCACCAGAATTTAGCCTGATATGAGTAACGCGACGTGACTTCACGATTGCTATACCGCGACCGGACCACTTCTGAATCTCAACTCAACCGCGTCTCGACTGAACCAAAGAGAATGAAAATGAACGGGTTTATATACCCCAAAAATGAGAGAGAAATGTGTATGTATTATTGTACGATCGCATACTCGTATTTGACGTTTCCGGTGAGTTTAAGGTTTGCAGCTGGATCTTTTGTTTAAAGGGGTAAAAATGAAGGGTTAGGCAGGATGTTTCCTATCGAGAACTATCTTGACAAAATATTCCAGAAGGGGATGTTTTGAGGATTTCCATATTAAGAAATCGTACGGTGATGCTCATGCTCTGTGCCAGTTGTGTCCAGCCGGAGTACAATCATTAAACAAAGGGGCCTGTTGGGACGCTTTTCGTTCTCAGAAGAGAGATTAGAACGTCTAAACGAAAATGAATCGTGGAGAAACGTCTCCATACGTAACACCACAATGCTCAATTCGGAGATAGTGGATTTTTCGGAAGTTTCCTCACGAGTTGATGACTCTGCGACGAAACAGTCTGTGTCGCTGGTCGTTGTTGGTGCCACATCCATCTTCTCGGGAATATCCTCGATTGACTGTTCCCGCGCTTCTTCATTATGAACTTCAAGTTTGGCAACCCTATTTCTCGCTATTTCATTACGTCTGAAAGTACAACATAACAACATGTATTTTTGTACCGAGGTCATTCCACGCGAAATCGGGCACTTTTTCGAGTACTGCTGTGGGACTTTGTTCGAATATGTTGTAGTCTTTGGCGACCTACGAACGAATGCGAAAGGATTTGTTGATTGTTGATTTGTAGACGAAAAAGGATCACCCTTTCTTCATTACATTATAGAGTCAGAAAAGTAAAACCATGAAAGTATCTACTAAAAATGTTTCCCCTTCGTAATGACCCCTTTAGAAGGGTGGAGAATTGAACAGTGGCTTCACAATGAACTGGAAAAGGGCACGGAGTGTCCCCGTTTCAGGTGGCTGAGTGGTGCGCTCCGCAATACCAGCAGACTTCGTTTACGACTAAATGACCCTATTTTTACCACGAGAACTATGGGTCTTCCCTGTTGTAGTAATTTTTTTTAACTTTTATTCGTGATTTGAAAATATGTAGACATTTATTTTGACAGTACCTCGCAGGCTGCAAAACCGACAACACGAAACTCTGGTTTTGAAGTATATTTTATGAAACCCTAATTGTCAAGTAAATAATATCCACCTTCTCATGGTTTTCATTGAGCAATGACTCCCTTCTTGTAGAACATATTCAATTCACATACAAACTAACAACTATACATAATCAATCATAATTTTCCATTCTTCTAAAGAGTTAATTTTGAAGGGGAAACTTCAGGGAATGTGACCATATTTTTTCCAACATGTAAATCACTGGCTCATCAACGGAAAAAAACGCAAAAAAAGAATTTGTTTACACTTTTCTACATAGTAAAGTTACTTGTCATGGTCGAAAAATTATTTTATAACAGCCTTATCCTTTCTAAATTACGCAAAAAGAAGTGTAGCTGAAGTGGAGAAACAGTTCCGGTGATAATAATTCGCAAGCGCAGCCCGTTCATTGATATTGCAGGCTAAAATCAGAGTTGGGCAAAATATTTATGTAAATAAAAATTTCGAATGACGAATAAAAACTAAAAAAAATTTTTATTTGTTATTCGAAGGTTCGAATGAAAAAAGTATCTTTATTCAACGAGTATCGAATAAATGATTTTATTCGACGAGAATTTAGTTCTCTCGTCCTGAGGGGGGGGGGGGGGTATGGCCCTCTCAAGTGCTGTCTCATTTCGGGTCCTTCGACGAGGAAAATCAAATTGGCGCAGAAAAGGCTGGGTTTCCATAAAATATGGAAACACGTGTACCTGGGCGGGACAGACATGGCTGACAATGTCCACATCCCCACGGTTTACGAAATAACGAATTTTATAATAAAAAAAACATATTCGTGCCCAGCGACCTCAAAAACCCTAGCGCACGGTTTTCTTTTAGTATGGTTTCATTAGAAATTTTAGAAAGGTGCATTATTGCACGTTGTGCTGCGCGCGAAAACATAGGGGACGACCAGGTAACAGGAAAAATCCCTTCTTGCCTGAGAAATGACTGCGATGAATGTATATATATATAATACTCGCATTTGGCTCGCAGATGTTTTATGGCCTACAGTCTTTTATAGTAAAAGGTCCACTACAAATGAAACGGCTATTTTTCAAATAATGTTTAAAATCGTTTCGCATGTTGGAAAATTATGCCTTCTCCGTTTTACTTATATCGAAGGGTATTACCAAAAGCAGTGGTTCCGATTTCTTCAGATTTTTTCGGGGGCGGACCAATTACCCACATAGTAATGTGAGATGGATGGATGTGTGTGTGTGTGGATAGATGAAGGATGAGCGGCGGTGACGCGAGAGCCGCCGAATGTTTAAAAGAAACAGACGTTGCCCCGCAACTTTCGCGGCTTCGCGTTTTTCTCGAAAAACGTTATGACAAGCGGCCGTTGCCTCAGAAAGCAGAGCCCTAGCTAGGCTAGACGATTATTCATACGTAAGTCAATATAGAATAATCAATAATGAACAAACTTATAAAGAGTTATTATAAAGAGAACTTATAAAGATTATTTTTCAGAACAAACTAGCCAAACTCATAAAAAGGGCCGAATACCACCAAAGAAAACGGGGCCAGAGGAGGAACAGAAGGCTCCATATAGGAGGAGGCCGCGGCGGTCATGGCGGCGGCCGCGAAGACCCCTGCGGAGGAGCTCGCGAGGAACCCCGCGGAGGAACCCGCGAAGGGCGCCGCGGAGGAGCCCGCGAGGAACCCTGCTGAGGAACCCGCGAAGGGGCCCACGGAAGCCCATTGATTGTTAACCGCATTTATTATAATTCGAAGTTGTAGGACGACTACAACAATATAAATATTTATTTTTTAAAAAAGAGCTCATTTTCCTGTCTCCGTTCTCTTCCCTTCCTACAAATAAAGTAATTACAAAAATAAACAATAGAATATTAATAAAAAAAAAATTATTAATAAATAAATGCGTCAATGTCGGAACGAGCAGTTTATAAATGGTCAATTGTCTTTTCCAAAGGTTCAATCTACGTCTGTATAGAGCCCAAATTTCGAATTTATACCTCGTCGTTGAGTAATGTACAATATTCGACAGCATACATATCTTACATACGTAAAACTGTACTATCGATCTGCATTATCGACCGTTGTTGAGTCGTGAGCCTCAACGGCGTTTTTTTAAGAGATTTTACAAGGCGACCGGACGAACCTTCACGGTAATTCCGACATCTGGGGTGCACGCGGGCCGACCGTTGTGCCGACGAACCCCCATATTTTTATATGACTTTACAACTAGGGACCGTCCAGTCCATTTTACGACCAGCGAGGTACAACCGACGCGGCCATTTGGGTCTGTTTTCGCGTTGTCTCGAAGTCCCCGAAAATACAACGTGCAAGTCACATGGGGGCTCGGAGGAGGGCCTTGCGCCTCCACGTCACGGTTTTACTAATAAACGGGGGTGGAACGAAGGTGACTTCGAGGCAGCGCACAGAGACGACCGACAGAAGCAAAAACAACCTAGTTCGAGAAGGACTGTTCCGATCACGATATTCTCCATAGTTAACGTGCGTCACCCGTGAAGTAGTTGATAGAGTTTGTTATATTTCTTTTTGGTTGGTTAATAAACGGTTATACCGAACAACGGTGTTTCACTTAATCTCGACGAGGTCAACATTCGTTAATGTCGAAATTGACCACAGTTGAGCATTGACATCCCTTGGCGATCTCAACAACCGTATTCTATCGCAATGTACAGTGTCTGCCGCGGAGGGACCGTGGCGCTACTAAGCGGAACCGCAAAATTGTGATTTTTTTTCTATACATTTTACGTCTTAAATAAGCAAGTAATTAATTAAAAATGCATTCCACCGTGTTTTTACATGTCTTTGCTACGTCTGTATAGAGCCTTTTTTTCGATACGAACACTAAATCTCTTAATTTCGAGAGATTTAGT